>CAUYSK010070164.1:0-21667 GCA_963575035.1 Avahi laniger | reverse complement strand
TTTTTATTAAACTTGCAGAAAATTTATATAATGGAATATAATAACATTATGAATCCCCTCCTAAAGATAAGGCTAGTTCCTCACGGGCTCATACAGCAACTGCATTAATTATTGTATCAGTCTCTGCTGCTGTTGTTTCTCCCAGATAGAATTATCTTCCTTCTTCCCTCTCTGCATTCCACATGACTTCCATCACTCAGTTAACTAGTTCAATATACCCCTCTTCTATGAAACTCTTTCATATTATTTAAGCCCATGTGAATCTGTTATTCGTTCAATCTATTAGTTTGTTTTTTTCGCCAAACGTGAAGTATCAGTTGTCGGCTAAGTGGTGAACATCCAAAAATCAGTAAGACCCATAACCAATTCTAGCAAGCTCACCATACAGTGATTAGATAAGGAAATGAAGAAAAAGTTAAAACTCTTATGATATGGACATGCACTATTTTTATGAAAGTGCAGAAGATGTGCTCCTAATTTGATCAAAGAATGCTATTCGGTGCCGTGTCACTTGAGCTGAGTAGCTAAGTCCTCATGTATGAGTAGGTATTATCCAGCTGACGTGCGAGAGAAGTGAAAGGTATCCCAGGCCAAGGGAACAGTATCTACAAAGGCATACGGATGACAGAGAGCAGTCACTAGCAGCAGAGTGTGGTGTGAAAAGAGTGGGGTGTAAGGACGTGAGTATGAAAAGTAATTCAGTCATTCAGCAATGGCTACAATTTTCCAGGGACCATGCCAGACTATGCATATAAAAATAAATAAAATCCAATTTCTGTCCCTTATGAGCTTATTTATGGTCTAATTAAAGAGACACAAATAATCACACTAGAATGTGGAACTACAATAACCATTTTACCTTATTTTCTTTTGCTTTATTTTTATAAAGTGTCACAATGGGGACTCAGAGGAGGCAGAGTAGAAGCAAGGCAGGGCTTTAGAAAAAACATCAGGGAACATGTGACCCTTGAGCTTAGTCTTAAAGGAAAGTTCATGAGGTAGAAGAGTAGGGAAAACATTCTGGGCAAAGAGTGCATGATATTACAGGCATGGGGCTCACCAAAAAAGGATAGCTCAGGTTCAGATTAGCAAGCAATTTTCTAGGACTGGAGCTTGCTGTGCAAATGTAAGCATGGAAGGAGATGAGCCTAACAAGTAGATGATGATCCAAATCATAAAGGTTAGTTAATATTACCCTAGGTGTTTGGAATACATCCTTTAAATCATTCAAAAATCACAGAAGGACTATAAACAAAAGAGTACAAAATTGGATTTGCATTCCAGAAAGTTATTCTTGATAGCAGAGTGCAGAATGAAGAACAGAAAGATATCTAGAAAGGAAACATTTCATAACTTATTATATTGTCATTTGTGTTCTTTTTAGTATAATGTTTTAATGTCTTGTCTGTTCGATTTCAGGTCAAATTCACTAAAGACAAGAGATCCTGACACTTTGCATTTTTTGGTTTTGTTTTGTTTTCCATGCAACCACAGAGCACAAAGTAAGGCACATATCTTTTCACTAAAATGACGCTGATTAAATGTTTGATTAAACTTAACTTTGAGCCTAGACCCCTGCCGAGTGGAGAAATGTTTTATTGCTGCCCTGCAGGAGAGGAGCAGCTGTATTCGCCTTCCTTGAATAGATATCTTAACCTGTCCAGAAAGGGGAAATAACTACATTGATATGGGGAGGTGTTGGGAAGTTTAATTAGCCAGTGTTTATAATCTTCTTTGAAGCTGAAAAGTGCTAATTATGTTTTTCCCACTTTAAGACTCTGAGTCACATGGACCATATCTTAAGAACTTCTGAGTTAGGAAAGTTTTTACCTTCACAAATGGAGCTGGGCCGCTTTTATAGACACATTCTGACAAGAAAGCCTTAAGGTGGTCAAGTCATTCTACGAGGTGGAAGGTTGGGAGATTTATAGTGAGTTTTTTAAGAAAACATGCTAACTCTGTTAATATCATTAAATCAACAGGAGCCACAGAAGGAGTGTTGTTCCATGAAGAGATTTTCTTTCTCTAAGGATCTCCTTCTGATTACCTTTGCCACCACCTTAATGGATGCAGTATCATAGCTCCCATGCAATCTAAGCACGAACCTTCTTAATCCTTCATATCTAAGCATGCACGGAAAATATAACTGACAATTTATTAAAGAGAGCTAGGTTATAATACTCAAGTCATCTGAGGGGAATCTACTGGGAAGTCATTGTACCTACTCATGATCAGTACTCGGGTGAGAGAGTCATGTGATTCTATCACCAAAGACTGCCCTCAAGAATGTTTTGACACTTCAAATACAAAACCAAAGACCCTAAAATTGAGATACTAAAGTTCTCACCTTGCCTATCAAAGTCTTATTTTCAGAATGTTTGTTTCCATTTTGAGGGCCTGCCTCTTTTTCAGATGACTGACACTGGGGACACCCATTTTCTTCAGAGAAAACCTTATTCCCTACTATAAGGTAGGTGGTCTTACCATATTGCTTCAATATGTCAACAGTTTAAAAATATAGCCCAATAGGATCAATTTATATAAAAGACTTACACATGGGTATCAGATTATAATGAATATAATCGGTGGATCAAGCATTTTGAAAACTGCCTAGGGCAACCTTGTAGTTTTTTGTGTTCAAAAGTATATCATCTGAAACTGGTCTTTAATAGAAATGGATGCCTATATATTAGAGACCATACCCTAAGGGAGTCAATAACTATGAATGGTATTAAGGGCATATTAGCAATCATCAAATATCAATTATGTTCTAAGCAGTGTACAGTTCTATGTGTTTTACATATAACACCTTATATCAAATCTATGGATGAGGTATTTTCTGTGATTTAGAGATGATGAAACTAAAAATTAGAATGGGAAAGAAACTTGCTCAAGACCACTCAGTTACTAAGCAGAATATTTCCTAAGTGGAAATTAGGATGTTTGGGTAAAATGTCTGCTCTTTTAACCAGTACAGACTCAAACTAGAGCCTCTAACACTATGCTAGGGAAATGAAATGCCACAGATAAACAGGGATTATCTTCCTGGAATCAGCTTAATTCACAATGGTGTGTAGTGGAATTGTATGAAACATTTCCCTAAATGTTTCAGATAAAGCACAGCACTGCAGAATTGTCATGACTGTGGCATGATATTTTTATTTACAGGCCTCAACCTATTTTGAATTCTTGTCCACTCCTCTCTGTTGTTACTATACTTTGTGAAAAGTTTGAGGAATCACACAAACTCTTCTACAATGTATGCTGAGGTTACTCTCTGGACAGAATGTAGCCAAATTGCTTATTTGCCACATTTTTGCACTCTAAGTATATTGTCAGTATACAATTTACCGTAACAGCAGAAGTTGGACAGCCATAACTTCACCCTATCTTGTGACTAATGTTAATTAATAAATTTTAATTCTTACAATATCAAAAATAGAGCAGAAAAGAAAATAACACACACGTGCATGCACACTCATATATTACCTATTTAGTTAAAAAGGCAAAGGAACAACAACCCACCTACATACATTGAACTCTGTTGGCCACTCATAGGTAGATGACAGAACAAGGGATACTTAAAGACATCATTAGGTCTTCTCATTTATTTATCCTGGGAATGAAATCCTTGCTCAGCTGCCCAAGGTTGTTTTTTCTGCTCAGAGGATTTTTCTTGATCTTAGAGGAAGACTGCCAAGAATGTCCTGGTAGAGGATGCTATTGATTTCAAAGTTCATGTCCAAATTTTACAAACATCCTTAGTATTTAGATCAAACTATCCTTTGGGAGGGGTGTTGAGATTCCCTGCCCCAGAGGTTTTAAGTTAATTCTGGAACTCTGCTTTCCAGGCTTACAATTTTCTAATGATAAAAATTTCATAAAATTTATTTGGCTGCCTATAAATTTTATATTTTAGAGATTCTATTTTCTAAAAGCTAACTCCAGAGTTCTCGGCTGGTCAGAAAAATCCTTGAACCCTGATTACCAAGACATTTTAATGGTCTGTTAGTGCCATAACTACGTTGTTTCAGTTGATTTGTGGCTGTTACTAGGGTCTATCCATTTTTGTTTTTCTATGCTTAATGGCATTAGATTTAAAATTTGATTGGATAATAAAATGGGGTTATCGAGTAGTATATTACCTTCTCAGAGTATGGCCCCTTGTTGCATTTCAAGTCTAGTTATGAGATATCCTTTACAATGGGTAGTGAGGGTGAGGGTAAGAGGTTGCTCCAGGAGCTACTTAAGAGACACCTAGTAGATTTGGTTTCCTAATATTTTTTCCCCTTCCCAAATATTCCTACACTATTCAGGATGGTGTAGCATCATTTCTTGATTAGTGTTATAACTGTTATCTATGGAAAGAGAATAAATCAAACAACATAAATACTAACTTCCAGTCATATGAAGTGTTTCTGGCATTTGGTAAATGTAATCAAGCAACCCAGATTTTCTGCATTTGCTTCTAGTGGAAAATTCCAGTACAGAGCTTGTTTCTCTGTTATTGAACCCATTGAAGGGCTCTGACAGTAATCAACAGAGTCTGTATTCCCTCTACTTCTCCAAAACCTCACCAAGTGTGGCCATTTGGCTGCAGTCTCAGTAGATGACAAGTAGTAACTTTACTGACTACTGCATGGTTAGTAACGTGTTCTGTCAGTCTCTCACTCTGAGATGAGTGAGTAGATGCTATTGACCTTACCAACTCAACTGAGTCCATTCCACATTTACTTTGCTTCATTTGTTTTGCCAGTATTTATACTGGGTAGAAATCTATTTGAATCAAGATGAGGAGACAGGCTCAAGCTAAGACAAGCCAAAAAAAAAAGGTGAGGGTTATTATTCAGGGAATGTTTTTCTTAGGTCAGAAGAAAATCCTGTCCTCAGGAAGTGACTAGAATTCGAAAATGGAAAGTAATTAGAATGCATTTTCTTCATCTTTCATCTCTAATCTCTTCTCTAAGGACATTTAATAGCTTTCTATCTGTAGATCTCTTAAAGACTCCATGATCTCTTAAAATGCTATTTAGTCCACTGAATTTTTTAGCACTCCACTTACAGCGAGAATGAACCTTGTTGAGTAACACTCCAGTCTGAATCAGGTATTGGTCTGATCCAGAATTACTGGTGTCAAATGAACCATCCCAAACCCTCTGCTTTGTTCAGCTTACCGGTGTGGTTAAATGCATCACTTATATATGCTTTAATGATGAATTCCATCAAATAAAATGGAGACAGTGATTTTCATGAGGCTGAAGAGAGCCATGAACTTCCGTCTCTGAGCTTTTCACAGCCCAATGATCTTAATATACCCACATGTATTAGAGGGCAGATATTAACTTACAGTTTCCCAAAGAATGCTATATTGGAATCAATATTTCATTAACACTCTCCAGAGCTAATGATTAAGCCATGCGCCAGCTGGACCCAATTTCCTGTAGTGAGTCATTGACATTTGCACTGTGGCCTGTGAGGTAATGTGCCCTTTTAAAGGAATGAAAAAGGTTAACCCAGACCCTTGTAAACCTTTATCAATGACTTGACATCATTAAAATCTGTCCAGTCCATTTTGTGGCAGTCAATCAAACACAAAATTTCCTAGAGCAGTAGACTCTCAATTTTTTTTTAACTGAGAAATTCAAGCCAACAATCTCTTTAAAAGTACCATTTAAATATCTAATATGTGCCCCTAGACAATACAAGGTGCTATGGTAGATACAGAGAAAAAGAAGACCTGCTACCTGCCCTCAAGATACTTATTTTCTAGTTGAAAAGTCATAATAAAACCACAAGATAAGACTTTAGTAGCTAATAACCAAAATGAAGACATAGATGAAAACAACGATAGTCATGGAAAGTTACTCCTTACTCTTTAAAAAATTATATCTGCTGCATTTTATATTGAGAGAAAAAGAGAATGCAAACACAGTAAATAAAACTTGGGTTGTATTTCTAAGGATTGATCAGATTTTCATAGATTGAAAACAAGAGAGGAACACTTGTTTTATTTGGGGGAAGAGGGTAAGGGGTGGATACAACATGAAGAAACTGGAGTTGCACAAAATAATTTCTCATCCAAATGTTTCTACACACCAGAGCCTGAATATTGCAACTTGGGGAGAGAGTTACTATGTGAGCTATAACTGAAAAATTATTAGTAGAACCTGTAGAAATAAGAACCAAAATAATAGTTTGCATTAGGTTTGAGAAAATTCTTATTTATATTGTATGTTAAGGGAGAAAAGACTTTAATGTGAAATCCAACAGATGCATCCTGACTTCCTAACAACATTTTTCCTCTCCTTGTACACTGCAGGTCTACATCTGCTTTCCACCAGGTAAACTTCTCTTTCCAATAAGGCTTTCCTTCACAGGCTTTGCTCCCGCTACTGAATTAACTACCAGGATGCTCTTGGCAGCTTCTAAAACACTTGAATCTCCTGAATGCCTCACCCACAGGCTTCCACACCACCCACTGGGTATAAGCCAATTTTCCATTTGCCCAGGACTGTAGAATGACAAGTTCTTCAATTAGCCTTCCCAGAGGCTTCTTTCTTCCAAGGCAAGTAGGTGTGGTGAATGTCAAAATCCCACCCTCTTAGCAGACTCAGTTTAGTATTAAAAGCTTTGTCTATGACAGCAAACAAATGTTCAGGAGTGTGGAAGGGAAGAAGTATCTTAAGAGGGAAAATGACTGGACCATTTCTTCCATCCAATTGTGGAGTGCTAGAGAAGAAAAACTCATCTAGTCCAACCCCATCATTTTATTGAAGAACATGGAAATCTGAGAAGGAAAATGTGTCTAATCAAAGATTTGACAGAAAGTTAGTGCCAGAGTTGGCATTGGTGTCTCATTGGGAAATTGTAAGCCCCTCTAAGACAAACACAATGATTTATACATCTTTGAAACTCCATGGTGTCTATATCAGTGCATTGATCATAATAAATGCTAAGTAAATGATAAGAAAGCAATCAAGGATTGTTTTTTAACTAAAATGATCAGAATGTTAAGTTGGTTCTAATTTCTTTTTCGTTAATTCAATTTTCCTCTACTATTATACAGCCAGGGTTTATGTTGTATTTACTTTTCTATCTGTAATTTTCTATTTCTCCCACAAATCAAGGATATTCCTCAGTCAAGTCAGGTATCTTCTTGTCACCTTTGGAAAAGAGTTAATCCATCATCTCTCTTCTTCTGCTCATCTCCTTTATTTCTTTGAGGTTGTTCTCCACTCCTCACCATACGCCCTTTTTCTGTATTCTAAACATTGTCCTCTCTGCACAGTATATTTAGAGAGGTTGGTCATCCAACCATTGTTTGGTGAAATGTTGCATGCTAAAGAAATTAAACTTATCAACCACAAATTGCATACTTATTGTCTCTTCCTCAGTATTAAGTATGTGGAGTATATAACAAATCAAAGAAATAATCTTTGAATTTTTGAGGTGACATATAATTTCATGAAAATTTAAATCAGAACATACTAAAAATCACAAGAGATGACAGAAAATTAAAAAATATATAATTGGTTTCTACAGAGACAATAACTGCAATAGTATTGTATTCTGTGCAACACAATGAAAAGGTCTTCTGGGATAGGATAGATAGATGAGCTTGTGGATCAGACTTACATAAGCAGAAAAAAGAATACTGAGGCAACATTTAGGGACAGGAATGCATCCATAAGATATAATTAATTGTTGGTGAGTAAATGAATTTGATTAGAGCAAAGGGCATATGTAAGGAAGAAAGATGCCGAGGTTGGTAAGTCTTGGTCCTCGAATGTTGATATATATGCTTAGCCAGATAAGTCATTAGGTGATCTTGCCCTGAAAGGGCTCCTGTTATCACTGGGGAACCAGATATGAATGTACATAACCACTAAATATTAATTTAATAACCTATGAAATCATGAGGAAAATTATGTGGTACTGAACCAACCTTAAACAATAGGTTTTCATAGGCTAGTGTGGCTAAGAAAGACTTCAAGTGAGCTGAATCTAAAGGGAACTGAGAATTTGAACTATCAGTGAGCATGAGAGGCATTACAGGGAGAAGGCAGAAAGAGAGTCTCTGTCTTCTTTTATTTTTATTTTTTTGTTGGTTTGCTTCTCCTACCTTCACCATTAATTGGTAATAAATAAATGGCTTTCACTGCTCAAAAATTATACTGGATGCATTTTCTGCTTCCCGAGGAAAGTACACACAGTAAATTTTAGAGTTATGCAGTTAGTGTTCATGAAATTCTCACTTGAGAATATATGCTTTACTAAGCTTCATCTCTCTTTTGAAATTAATAATTATTGATTTTTTAAAAATGTCACTTTATGTAAACATTAAATATTTCAGAAATATAGACAGTGGCTGCTTGATTATGAGATCTGTGCGTGCTGCTGGTTTCTTCATATTCAAGAACCAATGAAAGAAATGAGTAGTTTGTAAGCTTGAGTACACCTAGATTGAAACAATCACTACAAGGAAAAAAAGCAATAATGGAGGGCATGATTATAAGTATTAGATACAGATAAAAAAATAATAGTTTGGCCAGGTGTGGTGGCTCACACCCGTAATCCTAGCACTCTGGGAGGCCGAGGCAGGAGGATCACTTGAGCTCAGGAATTCCAGACCAGCCTGAGCAAGAGCAAGACCCCATCCCTAGTAAAAATAGAAAAATCAGCTGAGCATTGTAGTGTGTGCCTGTAGTCCCAGCTATGTGCGAGGCTGAGGCAGGAGGATCACTTGAGCCCAGGAATTTGAGGTTACTGTGAGCTAGGCTGATGTCATGGCACTTTACTCAGGGTAACAGAGACAGACTTTGTCTCAAAAAAATAAAAGAAAAATAGTCTAACTGTATTCTAACTCTAATGGGGGAAGAATTTCTGTGTTTGTTATAAGCAAACATATTTTAAAAGGCAAGTTCTCAAAGTGGATTGCATCGAGAAAAAAAAGCAATTACAAGGGCACACATCAAATGAGAAAGTAGAAAGGTTTTGGTGCTGAGAAAAGGGTAATATGTGCTTTCAAATATTTTAATGAAGGGTAAGCTGAGAAGGATGTAGTAGAATTCCACTTAGTTGCTTCATAAAATATATTCAGGACTAATATAGGAATGCCACCTCTCCAAATGTTTTTATTTTTAATTCGGTATATTTGAGAGCTCATCAGCCATCAGAGCTATAAACAACAAATAGTGCCCAACTCCTCAAGTTCCACCAATCACAGTAGTTTGAGTTTTTTAATTTTTATTAATTTATTGGCTTTTATTTTTTGGTAGAGAGACTAGTATAATAAACTCACATATATTTACCATTCAGGTTCAAGTCATGGCCAAACGGGTCTCATTTATTCCTCCACATACTTCCCCCACAAGTTTACATTGAAGCAAATCTCAGGCATTTGTCATTTCAATGGTAAATATTAGTAAGCTATACATATAAAAAAATAAGAATTTTTTCCCAGTGTATATCATTGGCTTCTTTGTCAAAGATCAGTTGGCTATATGTAGATGGTTTTATACCTGGGTTTCTTGTGCTGTTCCATTGGTCTATGTCTCTAATTTTTTATATGCCTATAACATTCTGTTTCAATTATTATAGCCTTGTATTATAGTATAGTTTGAAGTCTGGTAATGTGATGCCTCCAGATTTGTTCTTTTTGCTTAAGATTACTTTGGCTATTTGGGCTCTTTTCTGGTTCCAAACAAAGCATGGAATTTTTTTTTCTAGGTCTGTAAAATATGACGCTGGTAATTTGATGGAGATTGTGCTGAATCTTTAAATCACTTTGGATAGTATGGACATTTTGACAATGTTGATTCTACCAATTCATGTGCATGTTATGTTTTTCCATTTGTTTGTGTCATCTGTGATTTTTTTCCTCAGCATTTCGTGGTTCTCCTTGTAGAGATCTTTCACCTCCTTGGTTAAATATATTCCTATTCAATAAATGGTGCTGGGGCAGGGCACAGTGGCCCCTGCCTGTAATCCTAGCACTCTGGGAGGCTGAGCCAGGAGGACTGCCTGAGTTGAGGAGTTCCAGATCAGTCTGAGCACGAGCGAGATCCTGTCTCTATTAAAAATAGAAAAAAATTAGCCAAGCATGGTGGCACACACTTATAGTCCCAGCTACTCGGGAGGCTGAGGCAGTAGGATCGCTTGAGCCCAGCAGTTTGAGGTTGCTGTGAGCTAGGCTGATGCCTGATGCCACAGCACTCTAGCCTGAGCAACAGAGCAAGACTCTGTCTCAAGAAAATAAAATAAAATAATAAAATAAAATAAATGATGTTGAGAAAATTGGATAGCCACATGCAGAAGAATGAAACAGGATCTGTATCTCTCACTACTCACAAAAATTAATTCAAGATGGATGAAAGACTTAGATACAAGGCATGAAACCATAAGAATACTAGAAGAAAGTGTTAGAAAAACTCTCCTAGATGTCGGCCTAGACAAAGAATATATGAAGAAGACCCCAATGGCAGTCACAGCAACAGAAAAAATAATAAATTGGATTTTTTTAAATTAAAAAACTTCTGCAAAGCTAAGGAAATAATCAACAGAGCAAATAGACAATCTACAGAATGGGAGAAAATATTTGCAACCTATACATCCAGTAAAGGATTAATAACCAGAATCTACAAAGAACTGAAGCAAAGAAGCAAGACAAAAATAACCTCATTAAAAAGTGGGCAAAAGACATGAACAGAAGCTTTTCAAAAGAAGATAGATGAATGGCCAATAAACATATAAAAAAAGTCTCATCACTAATCATCAGAGAAATGCAAATTAAAATCACAATGAGATATCATCTTACCCCAGTTAGAATGGATTTTATTAAAAAATCCCAAAACAATAGATGCTGGTGTGGATGCGGAGAGAAAGGAATGCTTACACACTGTTGGCAGGACTGCAAATTAGTACAACCTCTACGGAAAACAGGATGGAGATTCCTCAAAGAACTAAAAGTAGACCTACCAATTGATCCAGCAATCCCACTTCTGAGTATTTACCCAAAGGAAAAGAAGTCATTTTACCAAAAAGATACCTGCACTTGAATGTTTATTGCAGCACAATTCACAATTGCAAAGATACGGAATCAACGCAAATGCCAATCAATTCATGAGTGGATTAACAAAATGTGGTATATGTATACCATGGAATACTACTCAGCCATAATAAAGATGGATTAATGCCTTTTGCAACAATTTGGATGGAGCTAGAGACCATTATCCTAAGTGAAGCATCTAAAGAATAAAAAAATAAACACAAAACATACCCACTTATTAAATTGGAACTAATAGATGAGCACACATGTGTGCAGAAGGAAGTAAAATTCAAGAGAAATCAAGCAGGAGGGGAGAGGAAGGAGGGAATGGGCGAAAACCTACATAGCAGGTACAATGAACACCATCTGGGTGATGGGCACACTTATATCCCTGACTCAAGCAGTACAAAAGCAATCCATGTAACCAAAAACATTTGTACCCCCATGTTTGGAATTAAAAAATACAAAAAATACAATAAAATATTAAAAAAATAAAAAATAGAAATTTTTTAAAAATTATAAATTTAATACAATTTTAAAACTTAAAAATATTAACAGTAACTTCTTCATATCAATAAATATTCAGCTAGTATTTATTAATTTTTTTGCTTTGTAGAATTTGCCACATTATGGATTTACTGATTGCATCCCAGTGCTATTCAACATGTACTTTTATTCCTTGAATTTTCTGTAAATTGGAGTTAGATAAAGAGACTTGATCACATTCAGGCTCAATGTTTTGGGGCAAAAATACTTTAGAGACTGTATTATGTATTATTTATCAAAGAAGCTGTGCAATGTCTGATTCTTTCACATTTTGTTATAATAGTAGCTGTTGATAATGATTTTTCTTGATTTATGAATTCATCAGGATCTATAATGTGGTTAATTTCTAATTTTGTGTTTCCTTCTTTATTTATCTTTTGGAATATTTTCCCAATTCTTATGATGTTGTATCTTTAGTCATTTTGGGTTTTTTTAAGAATGATATTTGTCTGGTAGATTCCTCAAAAGACTCATGGTAAAAATATAAACTGAAATTTTACATATTCACAATCATTGTTCTATATCTTTCATACTCAAAAGTCAGTTTGACTGGATATGAGAGCCCTTGTTCACATTTACTTTCATAAATATGTTGCTCTACTATTTGTGTCTTAAAATATTGCCGTCAGGGGACTGAAGAAATGCCAGTAATCCTTCCCTTTAATTGACTTTATTTTGTGTGTGTCTGACTTCTCGAATAATTTTTTCTTTCCTTTAAAAATCAATACTTTTATTAGAATATGTTCTGAACCAATTTTCTCCAGTATAAAACATGCCTTTTAATTTGTAACTTCAAGTTCTGTTTGTTTTTTGGGGGGAATATATAATGGAATTATCAATTTTTAGGCCTCTTCTATCCCATTTCCTAATTTTTACCCCTTTTTAAGAACTATTTTCATATGTATGTTATTTCTATTTTTTATATTTAGCAATTTCTATTGTCTACATTTATTACTTTCTCTCAAATTGTTTCTTCATGTCTTTTAATGTCTGACTTTCCATCTTTTATACAAAGGCATCATTCATTCTGTTCACTCACTTTTGTTTACTTGCCATGTTAGTTTTTATTTTTGAGGTGTTTTATTTATTTATTTTTCCTGAGTTTTGGCAAATCTTTTACAAATCTTTATCTAATCAGCTAATTTCTGGGTTTTTCTAATTTTGAGTTGTGCTTTTCTTTCATAGTTTCTATCATTTTCTTAGTTTATTTTTATCTCATTTTAAAATATTTAAAAATCTGTTTTGATGGCATTTCTTCTGGCATGCATTTATTGTCTCCATGGACATTATGCTGAATCTTATTCCCTTTTATACTTAAAGATTATTCAAAGATATTTTACTGCTATCTTTTCTATTGCTTTTTTAAAATGAAATTATTTTTCTTTTAGAATTGGGAGGTGAACTAGGATAGCTTTTCTAGCTTCATGGCTCTAGAGATCCCTCTTGTGCTTTAGGGGAGTTATATAATAGAAAACATGCAACCACAGACATTCTGAGATCTGTCACCTCTACTCTCCTCCCCCGACTTCATTCACAAATTCTTTTTCTTTTGCCCCTCGTATCATTGCCCTGCTCATTTGGGTCCTACTCTCAAGAACTTCTCTTTCAACGTAGAACTTTGTTCTTTAACAAAGTTTCATTAAATCTGTGTTGAGTATTCATAGCACTCAGGCAGCTCCAAACCTTTGAGATTTTTTCTTAATCCTCTTGCATTCACCTGCAAATTGTGCATGCAGTTTGGCCCATGCAGTTTTGTGTGTTATTAGATTGTTCACATCATTCCCAGTGAATATGTGCTGGATATTTGGGGGTTTTCCTCTTTATAGAGCAGTTAGATGCCCTTTTTGTCTTCTCTCCACTTACTCTTGTTGAGAAGCTGATACAATGCTGTTCCTGCACATATTTGGGGGTTAATGGAACTATTTTGTCACCCAATATTCTGCAAATGTCCATAGATGTCTAGTTTTATTATTCTCATGGCTCTCTTTTTTATAAAAATCAAGAATTTGGAAAGATTTAAAATTACCTCACTTCTTTACGCTGTGTCCCCAAATTGTCTATTGTAGGTATTCTACAACTAACAATATATTTAAAAGTGAGAAACTGCACATTTGCACATTTCACTTTCTAAGACAGAGAATGAAGCATCTCTCATCACGTACTTAATGTCAGATTAGAAGTATGAGTTAGTGCAATAAGACAAAAAAAGAAATAAAAGATATTCAGATTGGGAAGGAAGAAATAGAACTATCTTTTCTCTCAGGTTATCTAATCATAGAAAGTCCAAAAGAATTGACAATTGAACTAGAAATTAGTAAACAAGTCTAGCAATATCACAACATACAAGATCAATATATAAAATTCAATTGTTTTCCTATTTACCAGCAATAATCAATTGGAATTTGAAATTTAAGAGAATATTATTTACAATCTTACATAAGTAAATAAATAAATAGGTATAAATCTGACATTATATCTACAGGATTTGTATGTATAAAACTACAAAACTCAGAGGGAATAAATCAAAGATCAACCACATAAATGAAAAGATATATAATACTCCTGGACTGGAAGACACATATTGTAAAGATGTCAATTCTTTCCAACTTAATCTGTACATCCTTATCAAAATCTCAGCCAGTTGTTTTGTTGATAGCAACGTACTGGTTTAAAATTTATACAGAAAAGGTGAAAGACAAAGCATAACCAACACAAGATTGAAAATGAGGAACAAAGTTTGAGGATTCACATTACTCAATTTGAAGGCTTATTATAAAGCTAATAATCAAAGCACTGTGGTATTGGTGAAATAATGGGCACATAGAACAGTGAAATGGAATAGAGAGCCCAGAAATAGACCTAAGTAATTGTAGTCAATTAACCTTAAACAAAAGAGCAAAGAAAAGTCAATGAAATCAGGGTAGTCTTTTTGAAAAAATGGCACTGACCCATTGCAGGTCAAAATTTTTAGAAAATGAATCTAGACAGATCGACCATTTTGAAAAATTAACTTGACTATTAAATAAAATGAATATAAAATTTAAAAAAAACTATGACAATTCTAGAAGAAAACAAAGAAATATAGGTGACCTTGGGTTTGGCAATGAGTTTTCAGACAAAAGCCAAAAGCATGACCAATGAAAGAAAAATTGATGAAACAAGAGTTTATTAACTTTAAAAACTGCTGCTCTGTGAGAGGCACTATTAAGAGAATAAAAAGACAAGCCAAAAATGAGAGAAAATACTGCAAAATGTGTATCTGAGAAGTGAACATTATCTATAACATCAAAAGAACACTTAAAATTCAACAATAAGAAAATAAACAACACAATTAAAAAAATATGTAACAAATCTAAACAGATATTTCTCCGAAGAAGGCATGCATGTGGCAACAGACATACGCAAGGATCTTCAACATCATTTGCCATTAGAGAATTTCAAATTAAAAAAAAAAAAACCACGGGATACTACCACACACCTGTTAGAATGGCTAAAATCCAAAAACCCCTGATGTTATCAATTGCTACCAAGGAAGCAGAGTAACAGGAATTTTTATTCATTACTTGTTGGAACACAAAATAGTACAGATAATTTGAAAAACAGTTTGGCAGTTTCTTACAAAGCTAAATATAGTCTTACCATGACATTCAGCAGTCACTCTCGTTGGTATTTGCCCAAGTGATTTCAAAACTTATGTCCATACAAAAACCCTCACAGAAATGTGCAGAGCAGCTTTATTAATAAGTGTGAAAAAATGGAGCAACCAGTCATTCACTAGATGTATAGATACACACTCTGGTACACCGGTATGCTGGAATATTACTCAGTGATGGGGAAAAAAAGAGCTTTCAAGCTAAGAAAAGAAAAGATCTTAAGTGCATATTTCTAAGGGAAAGAAGCCAGTCTGAAAATGTTACATACTATTAACATATGATTACAATTATATGACATTCTGCAGAAGGTAAATGTATAGGGGCTGTAAAAAGATCAAATTGTTGCAGTGGTTCAGAGGAAAGAGGGAAGGAGGAGAAAGTTGAAGTACAAGTGTTTTTTTAGGATGGTTAAACTATTCTGTATGGTGCTGTAAGATGGGACACATGATGCTATGCATTTGTCAAAACCCATTGAACTTTACAACACAAGAGTGGACCTTAGAGTATGCACGTTAACACAATCATGTATAAGGACAGAGGACTCACAGGATAAAATGCAGAATGTGGCAAATAATTTAACTGTATTGCAAATGTATGAAAAACCTCACTGAAAGGCACATGTTTGGGAGGATGTGCTGACCTAAGTAACGTTAGAAGTGATGAGAGTGTACAACTAAAGCCAAACGAAGCAGCACATAAGTACTGAACTAGTTGGTAAAATTGTTTCTCACAGGAATAGAGGTAAACGATTCTGATTCTGCTATAAATAGCAATAGAGAATGAACAGTTAATCAAATGGTGGTGGGAGGTGGGCATTTCACTCTTGGAATAGAGGTTGGTAAGAATGAGAAGGCTAGAATGATACAGACAGCAATGTATCAGGGTTGGAGCTATCAGTATGAACCTCTATGAATATTTACTTTACTATGGATACAGACAATTACATATAGAAATATTTATGGATATGTGTATTTACATGGGCTTGTATACACACACGTTTCTTTGCTCTGAGGAGGCCTAGAAACAACGACATGCCAGCAGAAATGAGCACACCTGCTGTCTAGATCTTGGTCTCTAACGTCATTCTCCAGTAAAAGGAAATCAGGGCTCGTTGGAAACACGGCTGATGTGCAGATGGGGGCAGGGAATATACAAGGTGATCTGGGAGCAACTCAAAAATGCCAGAAATAAAAGAAGTGCTAAAAAAGAGTGATCCCTAAGGATGAGGGTAAACATTATAGGAAAATAGGAGTCAACTAAAGGAACTCTCAATGGCTATTTCTGGAAGAACTTGAAGAAGAAAATAAATAAAGTAATGTTAGGTTATAACCCAAAATATAAATTAAATACCCATGGATTCATATGATTTAAATAATATATAAACAAACAAATCAGGAGGGAGAGAAATCTCTTATGTAGAAGAATTACAAATAATTTACGTAGCTACTCCGCCACGAGAGAGCGTTAGCCTACCTCCCCACTCAAGTGTGGGCTGCTCATAATGATGTCCTTCCAATGAAAACAGTACATAAAAGGGGACAAAAAGAGGAATTTTATAGTTGAGAAACCTGACAAAAACTACTTCAGCCAGGTGGACAAAATCAACACCACCAACGATAAGTCATGTTCCTAGTATATATAGTCTTGATATGATATGATGACAGTATCAATTTACCTCTGTAGTCCTCCTCCCAAAACCTCTAATTCCAGTCTAATCATGAGAAATCATCAGACAAATCCGAACTGAACAACATTCTGAAAAATACCTGACCAGTACTTGTCAAAACTGTCAAGGTTACCAAAGACAAAGAAAGTATGGGAAATTGTCACGACCAGCAGGAGTTAAGGAGGAATGACTAATTGTAATGCTGTATCCTGAATGAGATTATAGAACAGAAAAAGCACATTAGGTAAAAACTAAGGGAATGTGAATGACATATAGATTTTACTTAATAATAATAATATATCACTAATTGTAACAAATACATCATAATAATGTAAGATGTTAATAATGGAGGAAACTGAGTGAGAAGTATGTGGAAACTGTATTATCTCTACTAAGTTTCTGTAAATCTCAACTCCTGTAAAAAATAAAGTCTATTCAGGAAAAAAAAATGCTTGACATGCTTTGTCTTAGTATTGAAAGGCCAACATTTTACATGAGTCTACAGTTATAGCTTTCCAGAAGAATGACACATTAAGACCTCTTAAAAAAGGTTGCCGTGGAGTACTATTCAGCTGTAAGAAACAATGGTGATACAGCAACTTTTGTATTATCCTGGATAGAGCTGAATCCATTCTACTAAGTGAAGTATCCCAAGAATGGAAAAATAAGCACCGCACGTACTCACCATCAAAGTGGTATTAACTGATCAACACCTAAGTGCACATATAGGAGTAACATTCATCGGGTGTTGGGCAGATGGGAGGGAGGAGGAGGGGATGGGTATATACACACATAATGCATGCGATGCGCACCGTCTGGGGGTTGGACATGCTTGAAGCTCTGACTCGGGGGTGGGGGCAAGGGCAATATATGTAACCTAAACATTTGTACCCCCATAATATGCTGAAATAAAAAAAAAAGACTGTAATAGGGAAACATACATGCAAACCCACACACATGTACATTCATGGGAAGTAAGGTATGTAATGCCAAAAGAAAGCACAATTAAGGTGAAAGAATACCCAAGACATGGTATCTTTTTCATGTACCTCTAGATCCCAAGAACCCACAGAGTTAATCCTCTGTAACTCCTGTCATTTTACTGGAGAAAATCATTTTATAAGATAAGTTTTCTGACTTCCATTTGAGTGTATTTCAATACAGCCTAACATATACAAACCATTTATGTTCCAGCTCACAGAATAGTTTTTTCTTTCCTTTCTCTAGAATATCTAATATTAGAAACTCATTTACTCTGTGGGAGTTCTTTAATACTTGGGCAAGAAAAGTAAAACATGTCTTGCCCCAGGCCAGTAAATAAATGACAATCTGAAAATTTAATATAAAAATGATTAATTTTCATAGATAGTAGCACAGTCCAGTAAAACCTTGTAAATGTTCTGTATTAAATAGGTGAAAAATAAAAATTTAATGACAGCTTTTATTTATAGAATCTTTTTTAGTATAGAGTCAGAGAGTAATGCTGTTCTAAAGCTAGAAGAAATGTTTGACACACGTTTTAATATTATAACAAAGCAAAGAAATTCTTGTCTGTTTAGAGGAGCCATTTTTAATGAACCCACACATTTTATTCCTGCAGCTATATGACCTTCATTAAGGAAGAAAGGTAAGTATTTTTCTATTTTAACATTGTCGTTTTGACTTTTTTAATAGTCAAAGGAGAGCTAACTTTAATCCTGCAAAAAGAAATAATGATAATTCCAAATAAGTGAAAGGATGAGGTTCCATACATTTACATTGTGTGGTAGCATTTTAGTTCTTCCAGTTCATTGACATCTAACCTAAATAGATATTTATTTATTTACTTAATGACTAATTTTTAAAAAAATCTTCCATTTAAAATAACATTTGTTATACCCATCTGTAGATTATTTCATCATAGGGGAAATGACATTATTAACTAGAGAAAGAAAAAAAATTAACAATATGAGAGATATATTATGTATGATATTTCTAGACAGAAAGAAGTGATAAAGATTTTATTGTTGGTTTTATTTACTTATTTATTTACTTACTCTAGTCTATGTTATTCACTTTGAAGACTGAAAAAGAATTATGAAAGCACAGTGGCAGCCCTTTTAATTTACCAAGTATTCTTTGTCCATTAGAAAAATACTGTTTTGTTTATAGCATGCATATAATCAGATTCACTTTCCTCACCACAGAAAAGCAGATTTCTCAATATCCAGATCATGTCTTGTCTCATACTTACCAAGTGAAGGAGGTAGGTATGGCATAGTGAGAAATATATACTTGGTCTTTGTCCCTGGTGCCTGACACAGGGCTCCTAAATCTTTTGGAATTTTCTGAGTCGTAGGAACATACACCTCTCTCTCTCTCTCTCATTTTAGGCATATATAATATTTGCATGATATATATAATGAGGCAACTCTTGACAGGCCCCTAGATAGCTTCGGGATGGGGGCTGATTGCCAGCCTGGAACTTTTAATCTCACCTGAAACTTTAATTAGAAGCCTGGAACTTTTAATCTCACCTGTAACCACTGAGGAGGGGTTAGAGATTGAGTTAATAATTGATCATGCCTCCATGATGAAACCTCTGTAAAAACCCCCAAAATGACAGGGCTCAGGGAGTTTCTGGGTTGTGAACACATGGAGGTGCTGGGAGAGTGGAGAATTTGAAGAAGGTGTGGAAACTCTGCACCCCTGTCCCCATACCTTGTCCTGTGGATCTCTTCTGTTTGGCTGTTCCTGAGTTGTAACCATTATAATAAACCAGTAGATGTAAGCGAAGTGCCTTCCTGAGTTCTATGAGTTCTAGTGAATTATCAAGACCAAGAGAGGGGCATGGGGCCCTTCACTTACAGCTGGTCAGTAAGAAGTAGGAGTGGTCCAAGACTTGTGATTGGTGTCTGAAATGGGAACAGCCTTATGGGACTGAGCCCTTTAACTTGTGGGCTCTGACACTAACTTCAAGTAGGTAGTGTTAGAATTGAACACCCCGTTGGGGTTAGAGAGTTGTAAAAGCAGTATTGGAAAAAGACAATACACATTTGGTATTAGAGGAGAAAAGACCTCTTAGTGGGTCTCCTAAGAGCTCAGAATAATTGATCAGTTAATCAAAAAAGTTACTTGGTAGCCCCTTTGTCAAAAGATTTTGCTAGATGTTACGGGGGATACATGTATGTTTAGGTAAAGACCCTTAAGGAACATCCAGACCGTCCATGTACTTGAAAACATACCTAACGAGGAAGAAGCGGATCCATATCAAGTGCAAAATTAATGCCAAAGATGTTAAATATTATAGAAATTTGAAGCATATACAGGTTAAAATCATAAAGAGATTAAAATTAGGAAAACGTTCTCTGGGTTACAGGGCCACGGCATGTCTTTGGCTCTGCTCTGCGCGTTGGAGAACACAGTCTGGTGTGAACTTCACTGTTTGTCTAGACAGTGACAAAACATGGGTTTTTCCTTCCTGCCCTGTGATCCACACTGAAGCTTTCTCAGTCTCCTGCCTCTACACAGGGGAAATCTTTCTTGTATTACCAATAGACGTTTTGACATTCTTTTGTCTTACCAAAAGATATTTTTCTTGTCTCACCCTACACACACATACAAACACACGCACACATCCAAATCTTGAAAGACAGACATACATACAGCACTATGAAAGTTTTAGCAATAAAACCCAAATCATTTGGACTTGGAGGAGAGGAAAAAGGAGCAGTGGGTGCAGTCAGGTTTTAACTTCCAAATTCAACTAATTCATTGCCTTTGGACTAAGGTGGGATTCATGTGTGGATGAGGATTACGTCTAAGATCTTGAAAATTCTTCCATGTGAGTATTTTATAAGTTCTTAAAATGTCTAGTGTATACCCCTTCTTTAGTTCTCCCATCATAAAGGGACCCTGGATGTTTGAATACCATGTAGAAGGCTGACAAACACCTACATCGCAATTGCCTAGAGCAAAAAATAAACTTTTGCAGTGTTTAGCCACTGAGATAAGGGTTTTGTTTCTTATGGTAGTTAGTGTTACTAAACTGAGTAGTAAATAAATTGATAGAAGCTAGGAATTGTCATAACTTAAAAATAAGAAAATAGTTTTTGACTTCAGTGTAATTTTTTTTATTATTTTTTATTTCAGCATGTTATGGGAATACAAATGTTTAGGTTACGTATATTGCCCTGGCCCCACCCGAATCAGAGCTTCAGGCATGTCCATCCCCCAGATGGTGCGCACTGCACCTGTTAGGTGTGTATAGATCCATCCCCTCCTACCCCCTCCCATCTGCCTCACACCTGATGAATGTTATTACTGTATGTGCACTTGTGTTGATTGGTTAAAACCAATTTGATGGTGAGTACATGTGATGCTTGCTTTCCCATTCTTGGGATACTTCACTTAGTAGAATGGGTTCCAGCTCCATCCAGAATAATACAAGAGGTGCAAGATCACCATTGTTTTTTGTGGCTGAATAGAACTCCTTGGTATACATATACCACATTTTATTAATCCACTAATGTATCGATGGGCACTTGGGTTGTTTCCACATCTTTGCCCTTGTGAATTGTGCTGCCATAAACATTCAAGTGCAGATGACTTTATTATAGAACGTCTTTTTTTTCGTTTGGGTAGATGCCTAGTGATGGCTAATGATATTGAACATCTTTTCATGTGTTCATTGACCATTTGTGTATCTTCCTGGGAAGAATATTTATTCATATTCTTTGTACATTTTTAATTATTTTATTTGTCTTTTTAATGTTG
>CAUYSK010070161.1:0-12606 GCA_963575035.1 Avahi laniger | reverse complement strand
CACCACCCAAAGGATGGACACATTTGAAACTCAGACTTGGGGGGAGGGGGCAAGGGCAACATACGTAACCTAAACATTTGTACCCCCATAATATGCTGAAATAAAAAATAAATAAATAAATAAATAGGATTTGATTAAATTAAAACATGTCTCTACAGCAAAGGAAATGATTAACAAGGCAAACAGACAACTTACAAAATGTGAGAAGATATTCACGAGCTATATATCCAGTAAAGGACTAATAACCATAAGCTACAAAGAACTCAAGCAAATAAATCAGCATGGAAAAATAAAAAAAAAAACATTAAAAAGTGGATAAAAGGTTGGAACAGAAGCTTCTCAAAAGAAGATAGACAAATGGCAAATTAGCATATAAAATAATGCTCAATGTCACTAATCATCAGGGAAATACAAATCAAAACCTTAATGAGATATTACCTTACCTCAGTCAGAATGGCTTTTATTAAAAAATCCAAAAACAACAAATGTTAGTGTGGATGCAGAGAGAAAGGAATCCTTATACACTGTTGGTGGGACTGAAAATTAGTACAACCTATATGGAAAATGGTATGGAGATTCCTCAAAGAACTAAATGTAGACCTACCATTTGATCCAGCACTCCCACTACTGGGTATTTACCCAAAGGAAAATAAGTCATTTTATCACAAAGACACCTGCACTTGAATGTTTATTGCAGCACAATTCACAAATGCAAAGATGTGGAGTCAACCCAAGTGTCCATCAATATGTGAATGGATTAACAAAATGTGGTATATACATACCACAGAGTACTACTCAGCCATAAAAAGGATGAATTAATGCCTTATGCAACAATTTGAATAGTACCAGATACCATTTTTCTAAGTGAAGTATCTAAAGAATGGAAAAGAAACACCACATGTACTCACTGTTAAATTGAAACTAACTGATAAGCACACATGTGCATAGAGGGAAGTTAACTCGATGGAAATCAATCGGGGGTGAGGGGATAATGAACAGGTATAATGAACACTACGTGGGTGACAGTCACACTTATAACCCTAATTCAAGCATTGCAAAAGCATTGCAAACATTGATCCTTGCTACCAAAAGCATTTGTACGCCTGTAATACCTTGAAATTAAAAGAAAAAAAAGGCTCTACACAAACAATAACTTTGCACGAAGGACATTGAAACTTTACACAAAAAAATACTTCTGCAAGGACATCTACCCAACAACTGTTTGTCCAACCCTGAATTGGTATCATCCTTGGTATTGATCTTTATAGCCAAGGATAATTATTTCAAAACAATTATATAATCCTCTTCGTTTCTTCCTTTAAAGATCCTTCTCTTCCTTTACCTCCCTGAATACGCACATAGTTTACTACAGCATAAGTATTCCCATTGCAATGCTTCATTTCTGAATAAACATCTTTTCTTTTAGAAAGCTTCCCTCTGTTATTTAGGTTGACAGGAGGTTATGCTAAGTGAAATAAGCGAGGCACAAAAAGATAAATACTGTATAATGTCACTCATATATGGAATCTACAAAAGTCAAATTTATAAAAGCAGAGAGTGTAATGGTGGTTGCCAGGGCCTGGGGGGTTGGAAAAATGGGAAAATGTTGGTAAAAGGGTACCACATTTCAGTTATGCAGAATAAATAAATTCTGGAGATCTAACATACAGTGTTACATAATAATACTATATTGTATAGCTGAAATTTACCAAGAAAGTAAATCTTATATGTTCTCATAACAACACAAAAAAGGCAACTATGTGAAGCAATGGATATGTTAATTAGTTTGATTGCAGGAATCACTTCACAATGTATATGTACATCAAAATGTCACATTCTACACATAAATATCTCCAGCTTTTATTTGTCAATATACCTCAATGGAGCTGAATAAAGTAATATGATAATTTTAAAAATTAAAACTTTAAGGCAAAAATTAAATCAATTTAAATTTCTATGTCCTATTCCTCTGAATTATTTGATTATTTTTAATGATACATATTACTTTCATGAACAGTATTCCTATGTTGAAAATAATGTCAATCAAAATAATGAGATAGCATTTTTCATCTATTGAATTTGTTTTCAAAGTATGTAATAATCAGTATTAGTGGTTTAGACAATTAGGGACACTCATACATTATTCTGGCATTTGGTTTGATTATGGGTAATTTTAATTTAGTATTTTTTATTTTTCTACTATGAACATACATATAGTGTAGCTTAATTTTTTAAAATAAAGATAGAGGTGATAATACCAAGTTAGAGCATAAATCAACAAAAGAAATGGATTGAAGTACAAAATTAAGCACCCTGCTTGCTTTTCTTTTCTTTTTTTCTTTTTTGCATAAAATGTTGTTTTATTCTTTGATTTAGTCAGAAACTTGGGATACCTCAGGCCTGTGTGGCACTCCTGATCCTGTTCCACAGTGTCAGAGCAAAACCATCTTTGGCAGATTGGAAAATTTTTCATTATTCAGTTTATCTACATCTTTAATACTGTACCTGTGCCTTCCCAGGATGTCCTGGTCCCTCCCCAGACTTAGATATGAAGATGGTCACCTAAGATGCTACCTCCTAATGTCATTGCCTGGCATCCTAGAGTACCTTTGTCAGTTTGTGCTAGTGTCATAGCTGCACGAGCACTTTCAATCTGAAAAATCTTGAACTTCCAACACAGTGATTCTCAAACTTTACTACTTATGGAATCATCTAGAAGATTCATTAAATCTTAGACTGCTGCTCCTAACTACAGAATTTCTGATTCAGTAAGTCTGGAGTGGGACCTGTGAATTCACATCTCTAACAAGTTTCCAAGTGCAGCTGATGTGGGTGCTGCGGGTACATACTTTGAAAGCCACTGGTTCTGTTAAAGACCTCATTCTTCCCCACACTGAAAGTTTTCTTTTCCATTTGACTTATCTGGCACATAAACATGGTCAATAAGTGGTGGCTCTTATCAGCTGCTGTTGTAGTTTTAGGTTATTTCACCCGTCACTGTGATGAATAGCCAGTGGTCTACATACTTGCTACTCCTCCTGTGGTCCCTGGATTAGGAACATTGACACCATCTGGGAGTGTCTTAGATATGCAGGATTCTGGCCCCACTTCACACTACTGAATCAGAAACTGCATTTTAACAAGATTTCAGGTTATATATATGTACATTACAGTTCCAAAGGCACACAGTACATTTCACAACTCCCTTTCCGTCTCAGAACTGAGCACTAGCTGGATTCAAGAAGAATTCCTTTCCTGAGTACCCAATAAGACTTCTAATATAGTGGGGCATTTTTGTTTCATTTGGTATTAGTTTTGGTTTTAATTCGTGTCAGGATCTGGAGCAAGAATCAGCGAAATTTTTATGTAAAAGGTCAATGTGTAAATATTTCAGGATGCAGGGGACCCTATACTATCAAACTACTCAACTCAGCAGCTAAATCGACAGGAATAAAGCAGCCATTTACAATATGTAAATGATGGGGATGACTCTATTCCAACAAAACTTTATTTGCAAAAACAGGCAGCAGGTCGGTTTGGCCAACAACCTCAGTCTAGAGATTATGCATTTGTTATGTTGTGTGTACTGATAATCTTTGGAATTAGAGGTTTACATACCAGCTGAGGAATAAAGATGATGGATTCCAGATTGTTGACTTCCTGGGTAGCAGCATGATCTAAGATTCACAACTCTAGCTGAGCCTTAGAATCAAATAATTCTGGCTCTTCAAAAATACTAATACCAAGTCCTACCCCAGAGTCATTAAATCAGATTCTCATGAAGATGAGACTAAAGTATTTCTATTTTTTAAAATGTCCCTAATGATTTTAGTGTGCAGCCATAACCATCCTATTTTGCCTAGAACTTGAGGGGTCCCAGGGATGCAGGAACTAAAACCAGAACAGTTCCAGACAAACTTGACTGATTCATCACCCTAGGAGTGGAAAAGCACTGCTGTGTAGAAATAAAGCACAAAATTACAACACATGGAAAGCTGCATTCCTTTTCATCGCCTAGAGAAATTTCTTAACATTATAAGCCTTTGTTTCCTCACCCTTAAGATAAGATAAAGCTATGTAATGTGCAAGAGAGGATGAAGTGCCTTGCACAGTACTTCGCATGTGTAGATGCTGAACGAAAACTCTTTCGATGCCCCTTCTCTGACTGATTTTGTTGTAAACACAGCCAGAAGTCTTTGGGGGCAATTTTAAGCTTAATTTGAATATAATACAGTTTAAAAACAAAAATAATTAAACCTCCAGTGAAGGCTTGAACATTATTTTTTAAAACAAAGAATGTATAAACCCACATCAACAATTAGAACAGAAGTGCAGATGACAGCTGACAAACATTTTCAACAGATGGAAGAATAGTAACTGATTTAGTGGAACAGAAAAAGCTACAACCTAAAGTATCTGCAAGAGATTATCTCCAAGAAGCAAGCTCATTTGCTCCCGAAATAGTAGTGACATCACAGCAGGTACCGCAGAGGAGTAGAGTGAGACTAGAAGCTAAAACATAAGACATGTTGACAACTGTATAAGGAGCGGACAGTCCTCCAGTGTCCCTCACCATCACGTCGGGCTGACGACATCCCTCCACAGACTGGCTTGCATAACCGCCCCCCCCCAAACTCAGATAGGAGCCAGCAACTTTATTCTCAGGACAAGTAAAAAGAAAGAGGTTTGTAACTCAGGGACACCATGTACAGTAAAGAGCAAAGTGAAACATGAGCTTGAATAGAAGTCTGTATGCAAATGACGAGAACTCCTGAGACTTCTTCCTGTTTCCCAAAATTCTTGTCATGAGGCTATTTCTCCCAAAAAGAGAATTGAAAAACTCTCCTTCTGGAAAACTAAATAGGCTTTGAGGAAATATGTAAATTTGTCTTTCCACATTGACAATTAAAGGTCCCTCAGTAAATTGGTTCCCTTCAGAGAAGGCAAGCCCCTCAAACACTCAGCTCAATCCTAACATTCCTTTGTAGTGCCCCAGTCTGCAATATGAATGGAGAGTTGAGCGAGGATCACTAACAACTGAAGAAAGATACCAAAATGAAACAATCAGAAAAATACATACAGACAATAAGAGAATAAAAGTTCTAAAAATAAAAAATAATAAAATATGTTGAAATAGAAAAATAAGAAAATGATGTTAAAAAAGAAATGAGAAAACAATATTTAAAAGAAAAGAAAAAATCATAAAAATCTCTTGAAAATTAAATTCATGACAGCAAAATATCATCCACAACAAGTAGGAATATGAAATTGAGGAAATTGCCTGGAAATTAAAGCAAAATAAGCCACAGATATACAAGAGGGAAATATGAAGTCATGGAGAGTCAATATTAAGCCACAGAGAGTCAGTCAAAGTAGCCAACATTGAATTAATACTTGAGAAATAAAAGCCAGAAACAAACCAGAGATATTAGAAAAGTAAAAATATTGACGAAATATAAAATCTCTCAGAGCTGAAGGTTACTAGTCTCCAGACACAAAGGGCCAGGAAATTCCCCCACAGGAAGAGAAACACCAAGACTCATCCTTTTGAAATTCCAATCATTCCTCAGAGATAAAGAGATGATCCTAAAAGCTTCTAGAGTTACATTAAACGGGAATCAGATTGTAATTAGATTTCTCAACAGGCAACACTGAGTGCTAGAAGACCATGTTTAAACCCAGCAAAACTATCTTTCAAAAATAAAGACAAAATAATAATGTTTTCAAACATGCAAAAGCTGAATAAATTCATTACTATCCACATTGCAAAAATCATTAAAGAAATTCCTTCAGTCAGAAGGAAATGATACTAGGTGGAAATCTGGATCTATGAAAAGAATGGAAAATACAGAAAATGTTAACTACATGAGTAAATATACAAGACTTAATCTTATTACTTAAATCTCTTTTAAAGATTATCAAATGTGTAAAAAAAAAAAAAGAATAGCAATGTATTGTGGGGTTTGTATATAAGAGTAAAATACGTGACAACAACAACACAAAGGCCGGAAGGAGAGAAATGGTCTTATACTATTGTAAGTTTCTTGTACTGTACATAAAGTGGCATATTACCTCCTGACAGTAGACAGTGATGTACAACACTATAACCCTATTGCAAGCATTAAAATAACAAAAAAGGAGCTATAACTAATAAACCAATAAAGGGGATAAAATAGAGCCAAAAAATGATCAAAAAGAAGTAATAAAAAAAGGGTGAAAGGGAACAAAGAACAGATGAGAGAACAGAAAACAAATAGTTAAAATGATAACTTTAAATCTAACATATCAATAATTATATTAATAGTATAAATATCACCAATTAAAAGGGAAGATTATCACAATGGTTGAAAAAGGCAAGACCCAATATATACCATCTATAGGGAATAATCTTTAAAATCAACAAAATTCATAAATCTTTAACCAGACTGATCAGTAAAAAAAGAGAAAAGACACAAATTGCCAATATTGGAGATGAGAGAGATGACATCACTATAAATTGTACAGATATTATAAGGATAAAAATATAATATTATTAACAACTTTATGTCAGTAAATTTAAAAACTTAGATGAAATGGAAAAATTCTATGAATGACACAAACTACCAAAGATCACTGAAGAAGGACTACGTAATGTCAGTAGCTTTAAATCTATTAAGAAAATTTGGTTTGTAGTTAAAATTTTTTCCACAAAGACAGCTCCTTGTCTAGATGGCTTTGTTGGTAAAACGATGAACTTGAAGGCATATTTAAGGAACATCAAAGAAGAAATATACCAATTCTGCACAAATTGGAGTACCCATGTTTACCTACATTAAAACTGGCTGTAAGTTTCTTTGAGTATTCACTGTGAAACATAGCTTTGACAAAGTCCTGGAAAACTTTGGCAGAAATCAAATTCAGTGATCGATTTTTTTCTACTGTATTCAATGGTTAAATAGTGTTAACCTGACAATCTCCCTCTTGAAATAAAGGAAAAAGAGATGAGTGGGGAAAGGAGGCAAATGAGAAACAGAAAGAAAACTAGAAGAATAAAAGGAATGTCATTTGCTTCCCTTTTTATACTGAACTTCATCAAAGTAAAAAGAATGTGAAGTAAAACAAGAGGTCATATCCCTCTTGTCCCCTAATTACTGTCTTGGAGTTGTCACCTGGAAATGTCACCATCTGAAAGAGAAGATCCCCAGCCACAAACTGAGAAGACTGGTCCTTGAACAGATGAGCCTCTGCTAGCGACCAACCAACCATTTGCAGTCTTTGAAATGGCTTCAAGTTTGATCACAATTTTAAGCTGGGAAATAATTACTAAAAACTTAAAAGTTAAAAGTAGTGATTACAGCTAGCGTTAATTGAGTATCACTTACTTATTTCTTCCACAGGAGTGTATTAAATGCTTGTTACGTGCTAGCCTTTGTTCTAAAGCTAGATGAAAAAACCCTGCTGTAGTGGAGCTTTACATAACAACGGGAGTATTCCAGCAATAAAAAATAAATGTATATAAAATATGCCAAGTGGTGGGAAGCGCCATGAATCCTAAAGCAGTTCCAGTGGAGCTGGGGTGGAGTTGTTCAATTGCACACAGAGTAATCAAGGGAGGCCTTTCTGACAAAGTGACATTGAACAGCAACTCACTCGATGCTGACCAATCCCTGCCCAGGCACGCTTACTTCCCCCCATGTTAAAACTATCATATGATTAACGCTAGCCCTAAAAGCCCTACAAGCACCCTTTCCTAAGTGCCCCTTCCGAGAGATTGCCGATTCTCTGTCCAGGTGGGGCTCTCCCTTGCTCATCAAGTTCAATAAACCAGCTTTGTATGACTTGCAAGTTTCCCGGGCAGTGTCTGTACAGGAGTTCTCACAATTGAGAGTTTTTAACATACGACAGTATGAAATACAAAAAGACTGGATGAGAACATCTAAAAATCAGTGCAGAAAAAAGAAAGTAAAAGGCCTAAGAAGCGAGTCCTGGGCAGTCCAGCACTTAGAAGTCCATCCCAAAGATGAGAAGGAACCGACAAGGGAGACTGGAAAGGATTGGTCACGGAGGTTGAAGGAGAAACAAGAGAGAGTATGCCCCAGAAGCTAAGGAGTTCTTAAATCATTTTCTTTAAAGAGGGATAGGCTGTAAAAATTTAACAAGAATAGATTTGAATACAAATGGACTGGCTGAATTGAGAGCAGACAAATTGTGTTCAGAAGTCAATAAGAGGCACAAAATAAGTTAAGGGTGAATAGGATGAGCCAAACAGATTTGACCCCTAGTTCTTGGCAAAGAGAAGTGGTCTGAAGGAATTTATCCACATAGTTAATTCTAAATAAAGTGACAAAATGTCACAGCATATTGAAATAGCTCCTGAATCAAAAGAAGTTTGAGGCTGTGGTTCTCAGCTCTCTCTTCCTACTCTCTTGATTAATTATTTTATTGGCTTCTGCACATTCCTCTTATTCTTCTTCAGCCTTATTCATTTTTCTCTTTAATCAATCTTCCTTCTGCTCAGCATGATCTATTTCCATTCACTTTATGAAGCTGTCAGTGATGGAATCAAATTTGAAATAGGCAGGCACAAAGCAAATGGACAAATGTAAAACCAAAAGAAACTCATAAAAGACTCAAAGCAGAAAGATCTCTTCATGCATCCAGAGGACTCGTCCAGCACAAATCTTTTTGCCACATATGAATAATAGAGATGAAATCATATAATGTTAGAATTGGAAAGGACTTTGGAGACCACCTAGCTCAAAGACACATGAGCCATTTTAGAAGTGAAGACAATGAATTGCAGAGAAATTAACCAATTTGCTGAAAGTCATTGAGCCAAATGGCAGCAGATCTGGAATAAGCCTGACTCCCTGTCTAATGCTTTTTTCTCTAAAACAGAATATATCATAAATATTAACTTCAAATAAAATAGACAATAGCATGCTATTTCCCCAGTCCTTGCAAATAAAATTAACTTTCTTATATAAACACAGAATGCATGTTAAATTATGTCAGTCTGCTTAATGATTTGCTGTGAATATTTTCATCATAGTCCAGAGCTCCATTGCTTTCCATTCCATTTCCGTTCCTGCCCATTCCTAGGGCAAGAAGCATTTCATGCTTATTTCGGTATTTCCAGAATGTGAAAGGATGTTGAATGAACACATGTAATTGTTTGAAAATTCAAGCAAGAAATAAAAATACCAGATTAGTGTTCACATATTAGCAAGATGTTTGAATTCAGTGGATTATATGCCTTAATTTATTTTTCAGTCAAAGGCAAAGAATTTTTTTCCCAAGCCTGAAAAACTTTTTTCAGGCATAACTCCAGGTTAAAATTACATATAAATCATAACAAACGTTATCTTAAATACTGTTGGAATATGTATATTTTTAAATAGACTTTTATAATGGAACGAGAAGATCTCTTCTTGCCATGTACTAACTTGGTAACATATCTTTAATCTTTTCCCTTTTCTTAGTATCATTTCTTGCCTTGTCTTTGGGTATATTAATTTTTTCTGGATTTTCAAACCTTGGGAATCTTTATTAAAAGATTTCCATTATTTTACCTATTATCAAATCTAGTTACCTTTCTATTTGACCTTTATAAGGCCATAATAGGAGAAATTTCAGGTCTAATTTAAACATGAGATGAGTTAATATGATTATAACATATCCTTTGTACACTAGATTGTTCTTAAAAGGATGTGTGGCAACTTTAAAAATATCATGAAATTACACAAATACTTTTAAAATACATAGTAAACATAATGAAACAAACAAACAACTTAAGGTAGAGCCAAGAATAAAGTTAGTGCAAAATGTTCATGTAGTGAAATTATGTGGGCACACATGTGATTCTGAGATTTCTTTATCAGCCAAAGAAAAGAAATAGATATGAGTAATCACATAGTCCACAGTGACCATACAAAGAAAAACACACAGCAGTTCAATATAAGCACACACGTGCCTACTACCAAGACCAGAGAAAAATTCCTTTGATGAGTTATCCTGAAGAGATTCTATGCAATATATGAGCAGTATCCTTCACATTCTTATAGTAGATAAACCAGAAGCTTCATAAGGTTGCTGCTTTTGATATCCTTCAAGAACAAATTAAATATTAGGTAGGCACAAAGTAGAAGATAAAGAGAGAGACAGTCACTCGAATTCCTCCCTTTCTCAAATCTCACACATGAACAGTTGCAAAGTCTTACAAATTCCACTTTCATAATTTCTCTAAGTGCCGCTCTCCTAGTTTCATCCTCATTTCTCACCTGTTTTATTTTGTAGCTTCCTAATTGTTCTTTCTATCCTTAATTCTTACCTTCCCAATCCATCCGTATAGCTCCCAGGTACATCTTTCTGAAGCATTGTTCTGGTTATGTAATTCATTTTCTCAAAAAATTTTATACAGGACCAAAAATGTTAAATTTATTAGCTTGTTTATACAAGATACTTCATGGTCTATCTCTAACTCAGTGGTTGAGGTCGCAAACAGAGAGGGTACATAAATAAGTGGTTTGGGGTAGAAAAAACAATGAACACCAGAAGCCCCATCTGAGGAGGGTGGCAGCTACTCAGCTGCAGCTGATCGTTGCCATGGACCAATGTGGGCCTGACATCTCAAGAGAACCAGAAATCTGTATTTTTATACAAAATCTCTTGATTTTTAAATGTTGTTAACTAATTCAAAAGAAAAGTTGATATTTTTCAAGCCAATGAAAATATGTCTTCAGATGGGGTATGGCCTGAGGAGCACCAGTAGGGATGTGTGTCCTTTGACTCTGTCCTTTCACACCTGCAGTCGAACTGCATCCTCTGCCTCCCCGTCTTCCATACCTTCCCTATACTATGGCTTCTGAATGCCCAGATTTGCACATAACCTTCAAGGCTTGATTCAAATACCAATTCTACTAAGCTTATTCTGAATCAGTTGAATGTTAACTATTTATCTTCTAAAGTTCTGTAATATTTCAACTCTACCCTTTTTATGGCAGTAAACACTCTACTACGTTCTATAATTATTTGCATGTATGATTTTTCTCTCCAATTAAATAGCCATGAGTGCACAGGCCATGTTAAATTCAACTCCGAATACTCCATATAGTAAACTACACAGTCTTTCACACAATGGATGCTCAAGTGTTTAAGAATTAATTACTGCAAAACTTTTTATGGTAGAATTAAAATGTTGAGTTATACCCATTACAATCTAGAATTTTGTTTTCAATACTTAGAAATCATGTGTTAGATGGATGGTTTTCTTTTCCCCTTCACAGTTTGTATACATATTCCAGATAGGGAATTTTCTAGTATAACATCAATTTCCTTAGCACTGAGTTCTTTATTTTCCCATGAAATGAAGGTTTGCACTCCTCAAGCACATCCTTAAAATATCTTGACTCTGCATGTAATGTTTATATTGTTTATAAACCAATTTTTAGGCCTGTGATATATCTGTACCATTTGTCTGCAAATATAATATCTTAAAATTGATGTATGTTGACCTGAATATTTTCACAAACTGAGCAGTAACATCATTTAGAATTTATCCAGCAGCTATTTGAAAGTCCTGAATATTTTGCTAAATTAGGTTAGTTTATATTGAAATGTACTTTTCAAAATATTTATATGTTTAAATTTAGAGCTTAAGAAAACAGATTTCTAAAAGCCACTTCTGTAACCCAGTCTCTCAGCAGCCTCACACAATGGTGATGTCAATCTTCACATTCACGTATCTACTGTCCCTGTCACACGCCGTATCTCTTGGGAAACTCAAAATATACTGCCAATCACAAGGGAACTTACTTGACTATAATTCAACTTTGGAAACAAAGGCAGAAAAAGTTTTTTAAAACCCAGCCTCTAGAATGATCTGGACGTTAGACTCTCCTACCCCTCCAGCTAAAGAGTAGGAAGGGCAGAGTTCCCTGAATGTGATATAAGAAAGCAGGGATTTGAGCACAGATGAAATATCATAGGACTTAAGAAGACTTTGGTTGATATTTAAATTTGAGTAGCTGAAGTTCAAACTGGCATTTTCACAATTTAAGCTGCATATTTAAGGAGAGTAAGAAAGAAAAAGCCAAGTGCTGAAAATTGAAATCCTCTCATGAACAGTCATTCTATTTGAAAAATTAGAGACTTGTCAAAGAACAGCCATAACATTTACAAAAATGTAGGGACAGAGCAAATTAAATGACAAAACCTGTAAGAAGTTTTTTTGGTCCTTTTTACTAAGTGGAATAGACATACAAATGTGCTGTCATGTACTTTTCAAGTTTAAGACTTGCTTGAAGAGCTTTAACTCTAAATCCAAATTTCTGTGTGAAAAAGTTAATGGGAAGGCCGGGCGCGGTGGCTCACACTTGTAATCCCAGCACTCTGGGAGGCCGAGACGGGCGGATCGTTCTGAGCTCAGGAGTTCGAGACCAGCCTGAGCAACAGCGAGACCCCGTCTCTACCAAAAAATAGAAAGAAATTAATTGGACAGCTAAAAATATATATAGAAAAAAATTAGCCGGGCATGGTGGCACATGCCTGTAGTCCCAGCTACTCGGGAGGCTGAGACAGTAGGATCACTTGAGCCCAGGAGTTTGAGGTAGCTGTGAGCTAGGCTGA
>CAUYSK010070160.1:0-35826 GCA_963575035.1 Avahi laniger | reverse complement strand
GTTTTGGGAATTTTTGATAAAGGCCAATCTCACTGGAGATAAGTGATATGTCATTGTGGTTTTAATTTGCATTTCCCTGATGATTAGAGATGTTGAGCATTTTTTCATATGTATTTTGGCCATTATTCTGTCTTCCTTTTTATTTTTTTTATTTCAGCATATTATGGAGGTACAGACGTTTAGGTTACGTATGTTGCTCTTGCCTCCTCCTCCCCCCCTAAGTCCAAGTTTCAAATACATCCATCCTTTGGGTGGTGTGCACTGCACTCTTTGTGTATGCATATACCCATCCCCTCCTCCCTCCTCCCCCTCCCCCTTCCCTGCCTAACATCTAATAGATGTTATTCTTATATGTGCACTTATGTGTTGATCAGTTAATACCAATTTGATGGTGAGTACATGTGGTGCTTGTCTTTCCATTCTTGGGATACCTCACTTAGTAGAATGCATTCCAACTCTTTCCAGGAGTATATAAGAGGTGCTATATCACCAATTGTTTCTTAAAGCTGAATAGTACTCCATGATATACATATACCACATTTTATTAATCCACTCATGACCTTGCAATGTTTTAAGATAAGGAGGTCTGTTAATCAGAGGCAAGCCACCGGACATGGACATGGACGTATTTATTGTGTAAATTGAGGACCTGCAGGTTTTCCCTGCATAGCCTTAGGCTTATCAGTGAGCTACAAAGGGTATTTACGAGAAGGTTGGGGGACATAGTAAGGCATGTCCGACCTTCCTCCTTGTGGCAGGCAGTTCAGTTTGAGGGTATCCCCTTGGCCAGGAGGGGGTCCATTCAGTCAGCCTGTTGCGGGAAGCTTTAAGATTTTCTTTTAGTTCACACCTATATTCTTCATCTTCCCCTCCCCTGTAAAAGAAGGGTGTATAAATTTATGGATCCCATTGGGATATTGGATAATCGCTCTGTGATGCTCCCTGTGCACAGGGCTTTCTCTTATTAATCTGCTTTATTGTGAATTAATCTTTCAGTGAAATTTCTGGAGTGACAGGGAAGTTTCCCCTCACCCCCCACAATATTGAGGACTGATATTTGAAAGTTTTCTTAAGCTGCAGTTATTATGCTCTGGGAATAATGCAGTAAAAATAAGATCTGTATTTCTTTTCAAAAAATTAATAAAGATGGGTTTCATTAATGTTTAGCTTTGGGGAATGCTGTTCTTTACTGCCTCTGAAACAGAGCTAGAGAAAGGCTTTCTCTTCCCACCCATTGGACGAAGATTATTGGCATCCAATGTTCATTTGTTCAACTTTCTATTCAGATTTCTGGTTTTCTTTTCCTTAGGGAATCTTTTCACTAACTGTTCCTTTCAACAGTGTGTTTCGTCACTGTTTCTTTGTCTGTTCTGAAAATCCACCCAAAGGAATCTAAATGTTAGTTTTCTCCAGTAGCATAAGATCCATGCCAAACCTTTTATAATCCCATCTATTCTTTTCTTTTCCCTATGTCTTTTTTTTTCCTTTTTCTGAGAAGTCATTGCTTTTTCCCATCATAAGCGTCAAATAAACCTGAGAACAGTGACAAAATTAGCAACGCGTCACCAGTTGTGTGTTTGCCTTGGCAACTTTTCTCAGCTCCTGAAATATTCTTTTTATGATACAGAGTCACCTACAAAAAAGCATAAAATTGAACAAATAATCCAATGGCTTTGTTATGTATGTGGGAGTAGCTGCTCATTAACCTGTGGGAAGATCTGTGTGTCAGCACACAAAGCTGTATGTAAGTTGAGCTTTGCTCAACCTAACGCAGGCTTAATATGTTCTGCTGGTACCTTTGTTTGTCACTCAGGTATTATTGTTACAGCAACTGTTACAATGACCGGTCCTAGGAGAATAACCGAGCGGCACTCAGAGAGTTGGAGAGTCATTGTTTAATCTTTTAATGCCGACAGGCCCAGAGGAGACAAGTCTCCAAATTCTGAGCACCTCTTCCGGGTTTTTGTCAAATTTTATACTTTTTTGGGGGGTTAGTCTTAGCCAATAGCACACACAAGTATAAAAGTAAACCAGTTAGTAAAAGGATTAAAAGTTAGCCAATTAATAGCAGTTTTTACATGCGGTACAGTTATGATTGGCTTATAACAAACAGTATAGTTATGATAGGTTTACAACAAGCAGTACAGTCATGACAGGATTATAACTCTGCTTAATTATTTTGTGGTTTCAGCTAGCTGGTGCATGTTTTACCTACTTGCTCTACTTAGCTGCTTTGCGGTTTTAAGCAGAACTGGCATGGAAATTCCCCAACATTATGTGACATGTCTTCTCTTCTAGTGCATCCAAGTCAAATGACTTCTCCACCCTGGCCACTCTCTTTCCCGTAACCCTGCTTATTTTCTTTGTAACACTTTATGACATTATCTTTTTCGGTTTGTTTGGTTTTTTTCCCCATCAATATTTCTTCAGCGTGAGTCCCTGGAGGGTTAGCTCCTTGGTTAACTTGTTTACCAGGTATCCCAAAGCATTTAGATGGAACTTGGTTGCATTGAATTGGTCAACAAATACCTGATGAATGAGTCGATGAATAAATCAACAAGAGACAGCAGACCCATTGAGTATAATTGCCTTAATTTTCCCAGCCTAGTTCATTTATTCAGTTGGTCATCCACAAACATTTAAGAAATGGCTTCTTTGCATTGTTCATTGTGCCAATGGTTGAAATGTAACTATGAGTAAGAAATGACTTCCGTACTAGGAGCTGGCACTTGGTCTTCTGGGAGAGACAAACATGCACTTTTGAGCTGAGAGTTGATGCATGATTTCAGCATGGGAGCAACATTTCAGGCAGACGCAGGGGGATATCTCAAGCACATAGCACACTGTGCCTAACACACGGGAGCCTTAGTTGCCGCACTTTGTAGAGAAGAAAAATCATATCACTTGGGGATACATAAGCCTTGGAAGCATGATTGGAGCCAGATAATACAAGCTCTTTGAACTTTTTCCTATAGTCAAGGGAAACTCATAAACAGGGTGTGTGAGATACTCACTTTAAATGTTTTGACTTGTGAAAAGTGTGAATTGAGATTACATGAAACTGCCTTGAAACAGAAAATGCTGTAGAATATAAGCATACAAAAGCACTTCAACATTTAAAGATGATTCTTTTATGGTATTTAATTTTTCTCAGTTCCTAGTTACCTCACCTGTCCTGTCTTTGTGAGGCTACTGTGATTCACTTTTAAGGAGTGCAGCATTGTTAGCATGTGGGCAAGAACAAAACTTCCCTGCTGTGATCTTTGCTTCTCACCTATGCCCAAGGATAAGGAGAAAAGCTTAGAAATCAGAAGGAACACACTTAAGTGAGATGCCCTCCCAGATAGTTCAGGCTGAGCCATTTTCAGTTAATAAAGGGGTATAAGTCCGGCTTAAAATACAAAGCAGATCAAGAAGCATTATTTCACAAGAAGTAGGGTAAAGTCATGTTACTGGAAGAAATTTCCATCCTTCAAGTAGAATCGAGTCCTATTATCTTCAAATCTCAGATCCCAGCCCATTAGTGCACCAAGGAGTGTACTGTGAGCCTGCTCTAATCGAGTGTCCCATCTTCCCTATTCAAAGGGAGCCACTTTCCTGGGTTTGATGTCTATCATTCTCATGAATGTTTTTTATACTTTTACTGTCTCTTTCAAAATACATCAGTAGAATAAGTTTAGAGATTTCTTAGTTTTAAAAAACTGGTATAATGTTGCATCTGTTACCAAAAGCTCAGCATTTGTCCACAAGGCCGAATCAGAAAAATGAGGACAAGTGGTTGAAAAGAAGGAAAATAATGTTTATTACTTTGCCAGCAAAGGAGGAAAAAGGCAGACTACCATCCCCAAATCCAATTTTCCTCCCCTATAAGCAAAAATACTGAGCTTTTAGGGGGAGGGTTCTCAGGTTCAGGATATTGTTGTCAACTGCAGTGGATGGTTCTGATCCTTTCATCTCCAGAAGCTGTTGGGAGCCCTGACCAGTCTGGAGCCAGGCCAGACCCAACCGGGATCTCCCAGGACTGCCTCCTGGTCCTCTCTATATCTCCTGCAATGCAAAGAACAAAAAAAACACTCCCCCGGCCTGCCCAGCCCCTGGCCTCCTGCAGGGAAGCTGTTTTAGTGAGAGACAGAAAACACATTTTTTTCCTCTTTTTCAGGCCATCTTCTCTGTTGCATATCTATCATTCTGCAGCCCATTTATTTGTGTTTTTACTTACGTGTATATTTTTGAGAATATCTGAAATAGTAGGGCTAGTTGATTTATTACTATTGTAGTACAGTACTCCATTTTAAGACTATATCAGGAGTTATTTTTTCATTAACTTGTTCGGGGCATTTAGGTTTGTCCATTATTTTGTTGCTACAAAAAAAAAATGCTACAACATGTTCTTATTCATGTCTTCATGAAGTAAAATTGCATGAACAAAAAACATATTATGTTCAAATTTACTGCATTTTGTTATGTATCTCTTGTCAACTTAATGCATTCTCCTACCAGCCATAGACGAGAGATTTCATTTCTTTGTATCATTACTAGCACCTGGCGTTACAGCACTATTTATATTTCTCATATTGTTTGGAGATTGAATATATTTTTATGCTTACTGGTCATTTGTACTTTCTCTTTTGTGCAGTGCCTACCAATCTTTCTAGATTAAAATCCTGCTCTCAACTGATTTGCTGTTCAACCTTCAGCAGATTATTTACTTAACCTCTCTATAAAATAGTAGTAATAATATTACGTATCTAATTGGAATGTTGTAATGATTAAGTGGCTTAATTTAGGTAAAGCTTTTGAAACAATGTTTGGCGTATGGTAACCAATATATAAAAATGAACTGTTATCATCTCATTGTGATTTTAATTTTCATTTCCTGATGATCAGTGGTGCGGAGCATTTTTTTCACCTAGCTATTAGTCATTTGTTTTCTTTTGAGAAATGTCAATTCGGATCTTTTGCCCATTTTTAAATTACATTATTTACTTTCTTGTTAATTTAATTGTTTGAGCACCTTATGTATTTTGGATATTAACCTCTTATCAGATGTATGTTTGCAAATATTTTCTCCCATTCTTTCTCTTCACACTGTTGTCTCTTCACTCTGTTGACTGTTGCTTTTGCTGTGCAGAAGCTCTTCAGTTTGATATAATCCCATTTGTTTATTTTTGTTTTTGTTGCCTATACTTTTGGGGTCATGTCCAAAAAACTATTGGCCAGCCCGGTGTTAAGAAGCTTTTTTTCTTATATTTTCCTTTAATAAATGTAAAGATTCAGGATTTACCTTTAAGTCTTTGGTCCATTTTAACTTGACTTTTGTGTATGGTGTGAGATAAAGGTCCAGTTTCATTCTTCTGCATGTGATATTCAGTTTTCCCATCACCATTTATTGAAGAGACTGCCCTTTACCTACTGTAGATTCTGGACATTTTGTTGAAGATTAATTGACCAAAAAAATGTTTGGATTTTTTTCTTGGGCTCTAAAGTCTATTCCAGGGTCTGTATGTTTGTTTCTATGTTAGTGTTGTACTGTTTTGATTATGATAGCTTTGTAATATATTTTTAAATCAGGTAGTGTGATGCCTCTAGCTTTTTTCTTTTTGATCAACATTATTTTGGCTATTCAGGGTATTTTGTGGTTCCATACAAATTTTAGGATTTGTTTTCTATTTCTGAGAAAAATGCATTGGATTTTTGATAGAGATTGCATTGAATATGTAGATTGCTTCGGTTAGTATGGACATTTAAAAAAATATCAATTTTTTTAATTCATTAACATGACATCTCTTTCCATTTATTTGTGTTTTTTTTCCATTTCTTCCATTAAAGTTTCATAGTTTTCAGTATACAATTTTTTCATCTTCTTGGTTAAATTCATTCCTAAATATTTTATTGTCTTCAAGGCTGTTATAAATGGAATTGTTTTCTTGATTTCTTTTTCAGATAGTTTTTTGTTAGTATACAAAACACTACTGATTTTTGCATGTTGAGCTTGTATCCTTTAAGTTTCCTGAATTTTTTTTTAGTTCTGACAGTTTTTTTGTGTGTGGGGTCTTTAGGATTTTCTATACATAAGAAATATTATGTGCAAAAAGAGACAGTTGTACTTCTTTCTTTACAATTTAGATCCCTTTTATTTCTTTTTCTTGCCTAATTGCTCTGGCTGGGACTTCCTGTACTATATTGAATAGAAGTGGTGAGAGTAGGTACTCTTGTTTTGTTCCCTGTCTCAGAGGAAATGCTTTTAGCTTTTCAGCATTGAATATATTAGCTGTGGACTTGTCATATAGAATGTTTATTATGTCACTTCATTTATTTTCCTTTTTTTTTTGGAGATCACTGTCTTGTGCTACCAGTTGTCCAAAGTCCGAAACTGTTATTACAAACTTATATTTTTATGATTTTCTAGTGATTTTAGCTGGGAGGGTTAATCCAGTTCTGGTTACATTCTTGTGGCCAGAAGAGGTAGCCCTTTTTTGTTGCAGGCACTTAGAAATGCTATTTAATTTTTATATAATTGTTCATTATAAATAATTATATAATAATAATCCAGTGACTATATCAAACCTTCTTACAAATTTTAATAATTTATCTGTATGGTTTCTTGGATTATATATTTAGAATATTAAACTGAATGTAAATATTGTCAGCATGTTTCTTCCTTTCTAATTCTTTTACATATTTCTTTTTATTGTACGATTTTTATATAGATTATACAATTTTACTAAAGCAGAAAATGGTATTTAAAATATGCTTTAAAACAAAATGAATTTAGAAAAAAGTATACATTTTAAAAGTTTTTTAAATTTTGTTTTGATTTTTGCACTGTACTAACAATCAAATATATCTTGCAGTAATACAATATGCCAATTCATAAGATATGTTAATAGGATTCTGAATTTAACACTTTCAAAGTTAATATGAAAGTAAAGAATTTCATATCTCTGGTAGCACATGTGTAAGAGCATTATAAATCCACCATCCATCACTATGAAGCTTACAAATTTGACACTGCTCAATAAAGGCTTTCAGAATCACAATCAACAGTGTCACAGCCAAAGAATCACAAATCTGTGTTTGGAATTTCTCTTTGAAAAATCTTTATGTTTACATATATCTCCAGTATAATGTTTAATGGAAGGGAACAGAGGAAATATCTTGATTCTTATTCATATTTTAATGGGAATGCTTTTCTAACTTGTTGGCATTAAGTGTGATATATGCTAAAGTTTTTACCTGAAACTCTTATTCAGGAAAAAATAGTCCTTTCTATTCCTGCTTTGAAAATGGTTATATTTTTTGTTGTTTGTTTGTTTATTTTTCCTGGTGAATCAGTATTGAGCTTTATAAAAATATTAATTTTTTACTTATTAAAAGAATGTGTAAATGTGTGGTATTATATTATTATATTTTGTGATGTATAAATTTTGCCTTTCTGAGATGAACACTTCTTGCCACAATTCTTTTTTATTATGATGATAATTTTAATTTACTGAAAGTTTATTGAATGTTTTTGCAACTATATTATGTGAGATTGATAGATTGATAGTTCTTGTCTTAAAGTTGACTAGTTTCAGTATAGTTTATAATCCCTTTAAGGATGTGAATAGTTTTTCATTCTCTTCTAGCTTTTGATAAATATACATTTATGATTGTTTTGTCTTCCTGATTTACTGAACTTTTATCATTATGAAATATCCCTCTTTATCTCCGTTAATATTCTTTGCTTTGAAGTCCATGTGATCTTACTATATGTTTATATGGTAGGTATGCTTTTTGTCAATCTAAACCTATCTATTTCTTTATTTTTAATGTATTTCTCTTGTAAAAAGCATATAATTGTGTCTTGCTTTTTCAATCATTCCAACAATTTTGACTTTTAATTGAAGTGGTTGATAATCTAATGCAATTATTGATATGGTTGTATTTACGTCTATCATTTTCCAATTATGTATTGTTTGGCCTCTCTGTTTTTTTTCTTTTTGTTCTTGTATTTCTCTTTTTTTGCCTTCTTTTGTATTCAAAAAATTATGTATTCAAAAATACATAATTTTTTGAAATTTAATTTTATTTTGCCTATTGGGTTTTTTTTCTTTCTTTGTGGTTGCTCTAGGAATTATAATAAATCTTTACCTTTTCAGGTTTACATAGAGTTAACATTATACCACTTTGCATACAATGTACAAATCCCAAAAGTATATAATCACTTTACCACCCCCTTTGCTTTGATATTTCAGTTGTCAAATGTGTTACATTTTCATATGCTATAATCCCTGTAATACTGATTTTATATATTATATGTAATGTATTATATATAATATATGTTTATTTCAAAGACAATACTATTTAAAAATTGTCTTTCATATTCACTCACGTATATGTTATTTCTGATGCATCCCATTCCATCTTGTAGATCTATGTTTCTTTCTAGTTTTAGAATGAAATACACTTAGGAATCTGAGAAGGTTAATTATAACATGATTATAACATGAAATTACATGAAGTGGGATGCCCAAAACAGAATTATGGAATGTTAGCATTAAAAGGGAAGCTTAAAAGTTGCCTAGGTTTTTTTTATAGGTGAGAAAAGTTAACCAAGGTAATACAACTAGTTAGTGATGGAAAAGATTTGAATCAAGGGCCTTTGATTATGGGTTATCTATTCCTTTCTTTATACTAGAAATTTCCAACTTCAATTTCTCAGACTATTGCAGATTTAGAAGATATTTCATTGATTCAAAAAGCCAAATGCAATCTATATTTATCCTCAGAAATCACTCACAAACTAAAAATGCCATTGTTTAAAGGCAAAATGGTACTACTGGTTATCTCATGGTATTAGGAAAATATCTTTCAAATCATGGATATTAATGGAAGGAACATGAAATAATAAAATAATAATAAAATAATTTAATGACATATCTCACCATGACATAATATCTGAGGTTTTCCTTTTAAATTGAGTAACAACCGTGTCAATAGACAACTGAAAAATTAAGCTTTGAAAAGTAAATATTTTTTTGGAAATAATTCATTTTAACCTGGAGACAGAAGATGCTGTATAATCGAGATAGAAAAAGTTGTTGTGTATGGTTTGAATAATTTTACTTGTAAATATTAATATTTTGAATAGTTTAAAAAAATCATTATTGTCTTTAAAATTGCAAGTTTACCAACAAACCTGTGAATCAAGTCTTTGTAATTACTATTCTTTTTAATGTTTCAGCTTTCTTCTTTATATAACCAGGCAATAATGCAAATATGAAGAATCTATCCAATTCATATATGTGGTTGTTTGGATAACATGATGTCTATATTATCTGTCAAAGACATAAAGAAGAATTGATGGGCAGGTGCAGTGGCTCACACCTGTAATCCCAGCACTTTGAGAGGCTGAGGCAGGAGGATCTCTTGAGGCCAGGAGTTTGAGGCTGCTATGAGCTATGATTGTGCCGCTGCACCCCAGCCTCGTCAACAGATGGAGACCCTGTCTCTAGAAAATTGGCATAGTTCTAGAGTTAAATAAGTGGTGTTATATTATTTTGATAAATCAAGGTTATAGGAATTAGTTACTGATGAAATTTAAACTGTAAGAAGATTATTTTAAAAATGATGGTGACTAACGTTCTTTATGTTTATTAAATACAAAGAATATTTAAGAAGAAACTTAGAAAATTTAGATCAACAAAGAAGGAGAACTGTCTGACCAAGAGGTGTTTCATATTAAATTTCATTTTTGTTTCATCAGATATATATTAATAGTTAAGTATTCACATATCTTTGATGAGTATCCCAATTTAAGCTTACATGGGCAGAAGTAACCACATTTAAATTTGTGTGAATAATTACATAAAGAGCTATAAATGTAAATTCAAAGTTTATCTAAGGTCATTAAGATCTTTAGCTGAGAAATATTTTGAAATTGTAGAATTAAGATGGGCCTCAGAGATTATTTAGGCACTAAAATGTACAAAGTTAGAACCCCTAAAACTATCTAAGACATCATAAAAGCTTTAGGTATAGATGAGGAAACTAAAGTCCAGAGAGTCTAAAAAACTTGTCCAAGATGATTTCTCCAGTTTTAAGCAAAATTCCAGGTAAAATTGCACATAGCAATTTCTATCTTTGTTTCACCTTTAATGGGAAGACTGGACCCAGATAAGTTTTTAGCATTCACCCCGTAAATCAGTTTCACAGATGTTCCCCTTCATTGCCTTCTGAATATGCAGCACACTTCTGGAAGCTGCTCTGCTGGACATACAGAGCCCACTGCCAGTTCTCACCCTTCAAACACTCAGCTTCTAGATACAATTGTGTGATTTAGAATGAGAGGCTACTTCTGAAGATCAGCCTCAGTCTGAATTGAATCCTAGGGACTTGATGAAATAAACCTAGGAGAGAACTTGGGTATTCAAATGTTAACATTAGAAAACAATATTTCTGGTATCAGCTGGGAGCTTTTAGACAATCAGAATCAACCACTGTCTTTTAATGCTTTGTCTCACTTGATTTTTATTTTAATTGCTTGTTTTTGAGCAGCTCTTTTCCAGGAGAGAAAGACATCTGGCAGAATCTCCTTTGAGGAAGCCAGGATTCAAACCTCTGGCAATGCGAGTGGTGGAGAAGGACAATCTCCTGAATCAGACAGAGGGAGGTGGCACGGTGTCCGGCGTGAGGCTGGCTGTATTTAATGTCGGTGACACACTGGGCTAGCAGGAGGCTGATGATCATCTTAGTTTCCACGTGAATCCTTTCTCAGTCACCAGCAAGTTGGTTAATTTGACAGTGGTTGGATCAATCTGTGATTCATAGCTCTGCAGAAAAGAGAGGATGTAATTTTCTGGTTTTTACTATTGAGATCAATAAGCAAATTATATAGGAGGCCATGCATGTCTGAAATAATGAAACAGAGTTGCCAGAACCTGTTTTCTCTGTTCTCCTCTTTACTTCACAGAGGACCCAGGGACAACTGGGATTTAGAAATAAGTAACTAAAAACAAGTCAGCCCCACTAGTTGTTTATTTTAGTTGAAGCATACTGCACATGACTTGAGCCACATGAAAAAAAAGTGCATCATAAAGAAGCCAGTACTTTCCGAAGGTTAAAAACGATGAATGATGAAAGCAATGCAGAAAGCGTGTAAGATGTTCCCTGAGTGCGTCTGCGCAGGGGGTTGGATGTGGGCAGAGGGAAGACAGATACTTTATTCAAATATGGCATAAACTCGAGGCTAAATTATTATGCTTGAATCCTCTCTTCCAAATCAAGTCACCATATGCTGACTTTACTCTACTTCTTTGCTTCATAAATTATGGAGCAAAAAATGCTCTGCACATAAATCATATTCTGTTACTCTGAGCTCTGAGTGGGTCCATGTAACTTATTTTAAGTCCAATCTCAACTTTTTTTTTCCCTCCCCCAATATGAATTCTATCTTTTTAGCACAATCTATTTCTTAATGCTTTAATTTCCTTTTGGCATTACCATTTACCTAACATGCTTTCATGAAAAATTCTTAAGGACAAAAAAATTATTCTTTATTTAGCGGGAATTAAACACATTGACACTCAAATTAAATGAGAAAATATTTTGAAAGTAGATTGTATTTCTTTCAATCAACTTGTTGATGTTTCATGGACATGGATTTTAAAGAGATCATCAATACCACTTATTTTAATCATGACGTTTTGTGTAACATTATTCATACAGTGAAATGTGACTTAGTCCAAATGCACATGCATGGGGCCAGAGATAAAATTCTAGGATGATTTTAATACAAAAGTGTGGAAGAAAGTGGCTCTGCGATATGTATTTTTTAAAGAGGAAAGCAAGCCACCCATGCCAAAAGGTTTAGAGGAAGTTTGCATCTAAAATTTCCATTATTTTTCCTTAAGGAATCTAGTGGAAAGTACAAAATGGATATACAGTAAACACAGCAATATGCATCATATCCGCTTTTAAAATTGGAAGAGATGCTTGACGTGATTTAGCCTGGCCACGTTCTCTTTTTGTTGAAGAAACAAAGATCTAGAGACGTAAAATTATTGTATCTGGGTCACAAACTGGCTCTAGAACGCAGGTTTCCCCATTTCTCTCCTTTCAATGGGAAGGACAGAGCCTGGGGATTTGGGCACAGCTGGCTCTGAATGTTAGCTGTGTGACCTTGGACACAGGTGGCCCAACTTCTCTGGGCCTGTCTTCCCTCTTCAGTGATAAAAAAATGTTCTGGAGATAGAAATCCCTGTCTTTCAAGTTTGATGTGAGGGTTAAGTGTACGGAAAATGACTAACTCAGGCCCAAAGTGTGTCACGTGCTCTCGAAGTGGTAGCCATGACAGCACGTAGGTTCAGCGCAGACTCAATCCCAGGAAGAGTAATTCCTACACTTCAGTCTGGCCTTCTGCTCAGCTGCTTATTTTGAAACCACCGATTGTGGCAGGCCATTGTCCAGCTTCATTTCACAGACAGGCGTACTGGCTAATTAAAAGTACAATTCCCTTCCAGTCTTTGTTTCCTTAATAATGATTTAGTTTGAATAACTTTTGTAGGAGAATGCAGAGCAAGATGAGAAACTGAGTTAGGAATTGTAGGAAATGAAAGGCAAATTTTTAGACTAAGAATGTTCCTACATGATTTTAAATTAGTGGAAAAATGAGGCAATACTCAAGCTCTCAAAACTGTGCTCTATTATATCATATTTCTCTCAGGTATAATTGTGATATATATAAAGTACCTTGGCTCCCAGCTACAGAATTGAGGCAATTTTAAAATTTAAATTGTCCATCATTTGAGGGACAGTGTAATGATATATAATTAAAATGAAACATAAGTTGTTCTTGCATGGCTAGTGTTACGGGCAGAAGGATCTAGTCAGAGGGAAAAAAAATGAAGTATTGGCTATAGCCATGTGTTAAACTACAAAATTCTACCTAGGAGATCTGCAAAAAGAGAAGTAACCATGGAAATATCACAATTAAAAATTCCCATAGTTGTCCAAATTATCAACTAAAGTCACTAGGATATTTAGAACAAATTTACTGATCAATTTCCACGCAAATTCTGTCAAAACTAACATCGTTAGACTATTGGCCACCATTATGTCTTCTTTTTTTAACTTTAGATGTTGGAAATACTGTTCTCAGGCCAAAAAACTGGTAATTTTTTTCCCTATATTTTTGTTAAATTTCCCAACTTCACTTAAAACAACGTCTCTTTTCCTCAGATTTCCACTGTATATTATGTTTATACTAATAAAATTCCTTATAACTTAATAGTGATGAAGATATTGAAAATAAAAGCAAAAGTTGATTCCCATATCAGGTAATATTCCAAAATTATCAAAGCTTTTTCTTGCCAACCTCTAAATACTCTTTTTTAATTCTGTATCTATTTGTTCAGATGTCATTAATTATTTTTATATTTATTAATTCTTATTTATTTTTTTCTGATGGGTCTAATTTGGTGGGTCCCCAACTTCTCCAGCATCCCTAAAAACAATACATTATGATAACCCAGGTATAATGCTTTAAAAAGTTAAAAATATGATTCAGTCAAATATAAAATTAATATACATCAAAGACTTATTAACTTGAGAATGAACAAGCTAGTTAGAATATAAAGTATTTCCAAGAGCCTTTGAAGGATATAGTATCTACAGATATGCATAATAAAAATGGACTATTGTTCTAAGGTTGCTAGCTTAGTACAAAACTGTTTAATGTCCTGAATGGCAATGAAACTATAACCTTTGGAGATAATCTTTTCTACTACAATGAAATCTTCCAAGTTAACATGTTACTTAACAGAACTTGAGCTCTTCATTAAATAAAATTAGCAAAATTAAAAAGGTGTCTTATTCTAGCAAATTAAATAACCCTTGTTTGAAACTGATAATGTTCCCATATGGCATTGAAAGGTAATGCTATCCATCTGTTTTGCCTTTTTTTCTAGTTCTAAATAATTTTCCTTAACATGGTTCACATAAGTCCTTTTATAATTCTATATTATTTTTTTCATTCCATTGTGTATTGGTTTTCTATTGCTACCTTAACAAACTAACCACAAACTCAGGGGCTTCAAATAACACAATAATCTTATAGTTCTGTAGCTTAAAAGTCTGGTTTGAGTCTCATCAAAACAAAATAAAAATGTCAACAAGTTCTGTTCTTTTCCGGAGGCTCTGGGAAACAATCTCATTCAGTTTGTTGGCAGAATGTATGAGGGTCCAGTTTTTCCACTTGTCATTGTCTTTTGATTATGGTCCATCTAGAGGTGTAATGTAGTATAGTTTTAATTTACGCTTACATGGGTAAGCATCTTTTCACGTGCCATATGTGTATCTTCTTTATTGAAATATCTATTCAAATATTTTCCCAGTGTTTAATTGGGATTTTTTTTATTGAATTGTAAGAGTTCTGTATATATTTTGGATATAAGCCCATTTTCAGAGGTATGATTTCCAAATATTTTCTGCCTGTGTGTGGTTTGTCTTTTTTTCTTTCTTCCTTTTTATTCTTTTCTCTTCTTTTCTCTTTTGGTATTGTTTTGAAGCACAAAAGTTTTTAATTTTGATGAAGTACAATATATCAATGTTTTTCTGTTATGGACTGTTCTTTTTGTGCCATATCTAAGATTTCTTCACCCAACCCAAAGTCAAAAATATTTTCTCCTATGTTTTTTGCTGGAGGTTTCATAGTTTTAGCTCTTAAATTTAGGTAAATCCATTTTGAGTTAATTTTTGTGCATAGTGTGAGGTATGGATTAAAATTTTGTTTTATTTTATTTTTAATGTGGACATACAATTATCCCAGTAACATTTGTTGGAAGCCCTATATCTTCCCCATTGAATTATTTTGGAACACTTGTAAAAAGTCAATTTTCCATAAATATATGAATTTATTTCTGTACTCTCAATTCTTTTCCATTGATCTACATGTCTTGTGCCAATATCACATTGTCTTAATTACTGTGGCTTTAATTTAATTTTTTAAAATCAAGTAGTTCTTTGTTTTGGGCAATCTAGATTTTGGGCAATCTAGATTCTAGGAATATCTCAATGTATTTCAAAATCAGCTTGTGAATTTTTGGAAGAAAGTTTGCTGGGTTTTTGTTAGAAATTGTATTGAATTTCCAAACTAACGTAGAGAGAATTACTATCTTGACAATATCAAGTCTTTCAATTGATGAACTTGAAATGTCTGTTGATGGAGATCTTTAATTTCTCTTACTAATGTTTTGTGGTTTTTAGTATATAAGCTTTGTACTTCTTTTGTTAAAGTTATTTCTGAATAGTTTACATTTTCACATGAGTGTGATTGGAATTGTTTTCTTAATTTTTGTATCTTTTATTTCTAGTATATAAAAATACAATTTATCTTTATACATTGATCTTATACCCCAAGACCTTCCTAAACGCTAGTAGATTTTGTTCATGGATTCCTTGTGATTCCCTACATGTGAAATCATTTCCTCTTCAAATAAGACGTTTTGCTTCTTTATTTCCACTCTGAATCCATATCATTAATTAACTAAATATATCTTTTTAGGAATGTGTCCATTTCATCTGTGTTGTCTAATTATTTTTATTTTAAGGTCGTTCAGAATATCCTGTTACATTTCCTTGAGTTTTAGTGAGGCTTTCTTCCTCTGCTATTGGATCTGTGCGTGGGTAAAGAAGCACATTAAAAGTTCAGGTCATTGTCAAGTCTGCTCTGGCTTTCACATCTTTTCTGTGCATGCTCGCAACCCTAGGGTCGGAGAGGAGGGTTTGCTTGGCTTGAATCCCCTTCAGTATCTACTGAGCATGCAGGCAGCTGCCTGTGTTGCTGCGTCAATCTCAGGCTGGTAGAACCCCCGATGGCAGACTACAGCCTGTGGTTCACATCTAGCCACTGGCCTGTTTTTGCATGACCTGTGAGCTAAAAATGGTTTTTACCTTTAAAAAATTGTTTATAGTTTAAAACTGATATTCAAAAGACAAAGAAGAAAAAGGAGGAGGAGGAGGAAGAGGAGAAAAATGAGAAATAGTATATACTGTAGGTGGCCCACAAAACACAAGATATTCACTATCTGGTCCTTTCGAACAAAGATTTCCCAAAGTAGAGCTGCTGGCCCTCCCCATGCACCAACAGCACTGCTGCAGGTGGTGCCGCCCAGCCTCCAACTCGATGGGATCCCTTCAACGGCAGCAGAAAATCTGCCAGCCCTCAACAGTCCGTCCCACCGTGGGAGAAATTGGACAGCCCAGGCCAGAATGGTTTAGGCTCCTACTGTTCTGGCCCGAAGTTCAGCACTTTTTAAGCTTCTCAAATTTTTTTAAGACTTTGGTCAGTTTCTAGAGTACTGAAATGGATGATTTTATCCATTTTTTTCAGCTTTATAGAGAAGAGAATTTCATGATCTCACTTAAGAAAGGCCAAAAGTCCCATCTCCTTTCATAATTTTTTGTCAAGAAAACTAAATATCATATTAAAAATAATAACAAAATACTAAGTCATCATGACAGTATCTCCTTTGCTCAATATTTATTAACCAGGACAACTCAGCACATAGATATTTGGGAATTTAAGAGCTAACAAGGCAAGAATGTTGCAACTTTATTTATTTTCGAGATTTAAAAGGTCATGAGATTTCAGAGCTGCCAAGTGGCTGACTAGGGTAGTAGTACATTATCGATATGGACAGATCATTCCACTGATAGATTGAAACGGGAGACTAAGTAATTGATGGCAGATTTTCCAAAAGATCATGTTTTTTCTAAATGCGAAATCTGCAGCCAAAGCATCTTTTCTGGTGGGGAATAAATAAGTCAACCACTGTTATTGAATCCTGCTTTAGCGCCATGGTTACAAAGATGAATCAACCCCAGATACAGTTCATTTATCTATCTTGTCGCCATAACTAAATTTCTTCGAAGTTAATATTCCTGCCACTCTCCTCTGACACCTTACACAGGAGCCAGGAAGGCTAGAAGCGGAAGATCTATGAGTTCTGAAAGCATGCAAAGTGCAGGTTGATCCCTGGAGTTGATCTGACATTACTCTGTTTCCCATGTCTCATTTTGTAAACTACTTTTAAATCACATTAGCTTGTGATTCTGCTACAATAACCTGCCTGTGTATTTCTTTTGAAAAAAATAATAAAATTATCTGCATACAATGACCTCTTCTATTTTCACGAAACATCTTTTCCCCAATGCCTCTCCCTCATCCCATATTCCTTAACTCACCCCAAAGGGCCTCTTTCCTTAGAATCTAGAATAATAATGTCCTCCTATAAGGGGGTAAACTGAACCCACTGACAAGGTCCAAGTGCTTTGTGAAATTATCAAAACCGTTGTATCTCATTGGCTCTGGCTTAGCTGAGAGAATGTGGATACCCAGGGTCTGGGTAGACAATGCTAGAGGCAAACCAGGGTTCTGGGCGAGAACACCACAAGTGGATGATAGAGAATGAAGACATCAATTTTCTCACAGAGAATTACCAGCAGTCACCCCAACTCAAATTTGCACAGCAATCTAGTTAAGAAATTGGGAGGAAAAGATCTCCTCAGCCACAAATTTGACTTCATTAATTTCCCTGACCAATTCCCACACCAATTTATGCTCAGCTACACATTGTTAAGTTCAAATACTTTAAAAAATCAAACTTACTTTTGTTAGATTTTTTTCATTCAATCCACCTGTTCTAATTCTCTTACATTAATAAGATTCTTAGCTATTTGATATGTGCCAGGTCTCTTCAACTTCTGATTTTGCAATATTTTTACTTACGAATTTCCTTCAGAGAGCTCACAGGGACAATGAATCCCCCCAGAGCCCAATCAGTTTTTCATAACAATTAAGAACTTTGGTGGTAGTTTTAACAGATTTCTCCATTGCGAATAGAGTACTTTGTTAGAACAACTCCTTCCTGCTTCCTGTAATCCTTTAGAAATTCTTCCTTAGGGTTATATTTGATAGAAAAATGAGCAAACACTTCACCCTTTATGCTATACAGTGATCATTTTTTGTTTTTATTTAAAAGTAAAACCAAAAGTTTTAAGATAAATAACTTATCCTGCCACTTCAAACAACAGACATAAAATAATCAAAGAAAACCTTTATATAAAATAAAAGACAGCAATAATATTTTGATAAGGCATAAAAGAAGTATTTTATTTGCAAAAGTGATTACCTTAATATAGCAATCAGCCAATTTGTCATTCGTTCCAGCTCACAAAAAATAATATCTGCTTCTAGCCAAACTAAATACCACTTTTTTTGCTAATAAAATTAATTAAAATTTTTTATGAAGGAAGATGTAAAATAAAATTATGGAATGTATTTTTATGGAATTTTGCAAATTTAGCAGAGAAATCACAAATCTAAATTTTAGAGAGTTTGAGATCTATTCTGAGTTTGTTACACAGATAAAATACACAGTGCTCAGTTTTTTGATATTTTACATTTTGTCAATTTTAAAATTTAGTATGATCTTTGCATACATGATTTAGGAACTTTCTATAACTTGTTAAGACAGAACTGAAAATCAATGAGGAGAATTTATTATTACCAAATATGGGAGTAAATATTTGAATAAAGTATGAAAATATCAGAAAACAAATAAAATTTTCAGACAAGATTATCTCTTTCAAGGATAATTCAGAAACCTTAAATATAGAGCATACAGTGTTTATTGAATAGCTTTGTAAAGAGAAACATTTATTTAAAATAAAATAAAAATGTATATACATTTTTAAAAGTAGATTTACATTCACATATTTCAAGACTAACTTTCTTTCCCTTCTTGTTTAGCAGATGAAACTTATTGCCTGGTCTTTCCAATTCCTGATGCTTCCCCCTCATTAAACTTGCAATCATTTGGTATAAGCCTCTTGCTAGCCAAGAGGGAAGGTGAGCAGCTATTTTCATAGAACTCAGTGCTACAGCCAACAGGAGTGTTAAAACCAAAAACAAGAACCATTCGCCCACTCTTCCACCTGTCGTTCCTGCTTTCTTCTGCACTGGGTGTTTTTGCCACCAGCCCAAGGGAAAATTCAGCTAACTCTTCAAATTTTATTATAACGTCATGTGTGGCCATTGGGTATCTTGGGTTATCAACTGATTTACTGTAATTAATATGCCAACTGCTAACAGAACACTTTTCTTCATTTGAACTTGAGTTGAATCATTATAAGTATTTCATTTACTTTAAAGAATTCCAAGGAATGTGTATAACATGATATTTTACTTTTTTCCCCCCACCGCAAACTGTTAGAATAGAAATACTAAAATATTGAATTAGATATCCGAGAGAGCATGATTCAGGTTAATAAAATGCAGAAACCCAATTTTGCTAGCAATTTTTCTGGCTTTGCCAAATGACTCACTGGGTGTCCTTGGGCAAGCAATGTAAACATTTTCCCTAAGATTCCTACACTGAAAAATGGGGATACTATAGCATATAAACTGAAAACAGGGCTATTAGAGGCTACACATACACACATACACACAAACACACACACAAATGAGAGTTGAGCACTTGTCATTATAAGAGAAACTTTAAGAACCTGAAAATCGTAAGTCATAACACTTGGAACATATAACCTATACTAGTGATTTCTGTTTTTTAATTTTAGAACTTCTATTCATTTTATGAAATTTCCAAAGAGGGTTTTTTGTTTGTTCCGTTTTTGTAGACAGAGTCTTGCTTTGTCATCTGGGCTAGAGTGCTGTGGCGTCATCATAGCTCACTGCAACCTCCAACGCCTGGACTCAAGTGATCCTCCTGCCTCAGCTTCCTGAGTAGCTGGGACTACAGGTGCCCGAGCCATGCCTGGCTAATTTTTGTATTTTTTGTAGAGACCGGGTCTCGCTCTTGCTCAGGCTGGTCTTGAACTCCTGACTTCAAGCTATTCTCCCTCCTGGGCCCATAGAGTTCTTAACGTGGATAAATTCTCTCTATCTCTCTATGGTACAGCCACAAATTGTTTCAAGTATTTTATGTTCAGGTTAAGTTAAAATTTATTCAAATAGGAAACAAAGGGGCTGAGCTCTTTTAGTAAGATAAACTCTTTTGTGCAGAAGTAGCATTTGGCATAAAGCCAAGGCTTCAGGAGCAAGCATCCTAATGCATTCTTAATCCAGTAGCCTTTGACGAAGAAGTGTATGTTACCACAGGTTCATAATAAGCGCAGAAGTTACACATAGGCAAGTATCTTGGGGCTATATTTATGAAAAGAACCTTAGGGGGTTGTATAATCAAACCCCACTGTTTCAGAATGTTGGAATAAGTTCATAAAGCTACTTAATGGAAGAGCAAATATTCCTGAATTTTTATCAATGGGACCATATCAAGGAAAGATATGTCACTAAACTGGGGTGGCAGTATCCACCCTGAAGGGGAAGAAGTCACCTGCAGAAACTGAGACCCAATTGCCTTTCTGTTTATTGTTCAGATCCCAGGAAATGGGAGGGAGAGGCTGACCGTGCCCAGAGATACGTGAGTGGGGAAGCAGGGGGGGGGACTCCTGAAGAGGAAGTGATTGTGAAACCTCCGTGATTAGACACGGGATCTACATTTACTTTGCCTTTAGCTAATCTCTCCTCCATCAAAGCCATAAGTTCAGTGGTCTTATGACACATTTTAAGAGATTATTTCCAAGTTTCTGAACACCAGTGAAATCTTGGGTGTCTACTGCCGGACTCCACCAAGCTCTGAACCTGGGGCTGGAGCGCAAAGGCAGAGTCCATAAAATGCAGCAGCAAACTCATGCTCATAAATGATACGAGGAGAAAAGAAAACAGTACTCTAGGCAAGCATTTTCTTTTCTTTTAATGCTGTCTTCTGGTAATTCCAAGCATGCTTTTCTTGACTCGCGTTGATCTAAGGATGCTTGTCCAGACACGTTCCCAACTCCTCTGCGCTCAACCGTGCACCTCCACGGGAAAGTGTCTTTTGCAGAACAGGCCCGCCATGTGAACAGCACTGCCACCTCCTGGCATTTATCTCAAACTACAGCTTAGGTCAACAGACCTTGTGAGTACATATGATTAGCCTGGGAATTGCAAAAGCAGATCATACCAGAGTGAGCAAGAATTTTGGAGATTTTCTAGTCATAGGTTTAATCGTCTAGTTTAACTGCTGACACCCTGGGAGTAGAGAGGGTCTTGCATTGCTAAGATACACCGTGCACATTGTCAAAGATAAACACAGCCAGACAGTAGTCAAAGTGGTTAAGGACAGATTTTAATCAGCACTATACTATTGCAGTAGGGTAAACTGAGCTCATTTGGTTTGTGCAGAAGTGACTGGGCATTTTAAAGGGAGAGGGAGAGAATAGGGAGGGGGTTAGCTGGGCTCAGTAAGGTCAGGGAAGCGGAAAATTACAAAAAGCAGGAAGAGGGGCTTGGTCCGTTTGAAACCCATCTGGGTTTGCTAACTGGGCCTTGTGGAAGTCAGGCTCCTGCCCTCCCTCAGAGGCTGGGGTCCAGGGGCCCTGTCCTCAGGTGCTGGCTGGAGCAAACAGAACACTGGGTTTTCTCAGGCAGGCACTTTAAGGGGAGCTGGGACATGGTGGGATGTGGCCTGGAGCTGTTAGAAACTGTACTGGTGTTTTTAGGCCACTAAAAACAGTCTTTATAAGCCAGGTATGGGGCCTAGTTGAGAATGAGTTCAAAGAAGCCTTGCTAGAGTTTGGTCAAGGAGAGAATTTTTGTCAGCACTTATTAAAGTAAATGTGTACTTTTGGCTCAGAATTAGACAATCTGTCTATTCACTTAACAAAATAGAGTTTTGAATTCTGGGCATCATATTCTATGCTATATAAGAACTTCAAAAATATTTTTTTGAAATAAAAATTAGTAATCCATAATTATAGAAAACTACTCAGATAGACATGTTGGATATAGTCACATCTATATTAACCCTGTAAAGAAATATTAATTTATTCTAGTGGTTCAGTTATACATTTGAATTCTAGCCTCAAAGAAGACATTCAAAGGGAGATCCACCTCTATCCCCAGGCAGTAGTGAGCTGAGTTATGCACTGAATTCACAAGTCAGGCGGAGATTATTGGGTTGGTAAATTCATTGAAAAAGAAACATAAGTAGCACAATTATGGAACAGAACTTCATAGGAAGAAATACTATTACAGCAGGAACTTTTGACAGTGGCTTACAAAACAGGTACACTAGTAGATTCTTAGAGAAGTAGCAACGCTAATTCACATACTAATATTTTTGCTCAAAGTTTATAAATATTTTTTGAGATGATTTCACATCCAATTGGTAATAATAAAAAAAAGAGCTTTGGGGTGGGAGAGATGAATTTTCTATGGTTTAATGATACAATTCTAGAAATTATATTTTTAGATTCTACTAAAGAGCTTACCCTTAATCACTAAAGAAGCATCATACCTCAACCTGATTTGTCAGTGTTATGTCCTAACACTATACTGAATCTACTGCTCTTATTAGCTCTGTTTTAGTTGATACAAAAAAGAAAGAAAAGGAAGGAAGAAAAGAAGGAAGAACAGAAGGGAGAAAGGGAGGGAAAAGCATATTCCTTTATTGGTGAGTTCATCAATCTTTGAAGATAAAATAAACAGGTTATAGCACTGTAATAAAATTCCTTGATTCCACATTTTCTTTAAAATAAAGGTATATTATTATTGATGATTCCAGTAGGACAACTTTATCACAAAACAAAAAGGGTTAAAGGATTATTTTCAATGTATTCCGTGCACAACGCATCACTAAGAAACAGGAATGGTGGCTCTGTTCATGATTTACGAATTAACTCATTAAATACCCATGCCTTTGGCCCACACTGTGCCCTTAGACACACTTTGATCCTGCAATCAAAACCTTTCCTCACATAACAAACAAACCCACCTAACAAACTACAAAACTCTGAATGCTGGTGATTTATTTTCGACCTCTCAGTTGAAATGTATGATACTAAAAGTTGACATTATGTAGCTACCTGAAATAATACATTCACTTTTCAAACTTGTTTTATGCCCAAGCACGAGAGCTCCTGGATATGCTCAATGCCATGTACAAAGTACTCATTTCAAACCAGTAAGTTATTATTAAGTATGTATTTATACTTCTCACTGTACCAGCACTTTATGTAGAAGATTACCACAAATCTAGATCACATCAGGGCATTTTAAGAAAGTATTTGGGGCCATTTGAAGTCAATGGTATACCACAGAATTATGTGAATTCCTGTGGGATCCCACTTTTCAGCAGCAAAGTTGTGGTTTTTTGCTAATTCTGGAAGTAAATGAATGGATTCTTTGGCATTTTTAGACATTCCCATCACATGAAGCAAGAATAGTTCAAATACGACTTAATTGACAAGACTTAGGAACAGAATTCACCAGAATTGTCTAGAAAAAGCAAATTCTTCTCCCTCTTTGAACTCAACTCATTAAAATCATGTCATCAGAGTTGCTCCTAAAGTGAAGAGTAGACAAATTTCAAATAGTTGTTTTGCCAAAATTGTTCAATGCTGAGTGCAGCGTCAAGAGCTTCAAAGTTTCCCTTTTCATCCTCAAATATTTTGCAAAGTTTAGCTACAAGCACACCAGAAATCTTAGGCATGTGGTTGCTGACAGACGTATCGGTGACAGAAGAGCAGACAAATTGTTTAGCCCAAAGGGGAGCAGGTAGGAGCAGGGCACCCCAGGAAAGCAGTCTCGGTGTCCGCAGGGAGTCAGGCTGAGGGAAGCAGGTAGAGTGAGAAACAGGCAAAGGTGGGAGACGCAGAGGCATTGGCCTAAATCTTGTTGGAGTGTGTTCAACGCGGGGTCACTGCATCCTTGCAAAGGAGAAACAATATCCCCTCGCCCCGTTTCCTCTGTTGCCAGAAATCCCTACTCTGCAGAAGCAAGTAGTGACGTGTTAATACCGGAAAACTAGGCAACATTTTAAAAGTGGCAAATTATGACCGCTTCCTTTGGTGCTCACTGTAATGCCACCAACCGTTAGAAATTCTTTCAGCATGCATTATGCCCTCTTATTTGATCTCACCAGAAAACCTCAAGCAATGTGTCATTTGCTCAACAAACCAGTGAAGAGGGATGATTAATTTTTTTCCTCTTCCTGGTTGTGAGTGATTTTAAAATGAAAACTCATTGTCAAGTCTATAAAGAAAAAATTAGGCACAGTCCAAGTTTGACTCAACTGGATTAAAACTAGATTGGTGCTCTGTTATTAGCTAAATCAAACCACCATTTGCATTCAGATTTAAGTTCTGTCAAGCCACAGAATATTATACATGAATAACTCACAATTTCTTTCAGCAGATGATATATAAAATCTTTATTTTGTTTAATAATGTTTATAATCTTGTTCAGGTAGTCATTACATTATTTTCTCTATTACATTTTCTATTAAGTTCAATGATGTTCTCTTTCTTCCACTCCATCTAATGCTCTCATAATAAAAGGACACGTGGTTCAAGGCATGAAAAGTGGCTCATGGTATCAGGCAGTTTAGAGAATCCTAACTTGAGAGTTAAAGAACTAAATCCGGAGTCTTTAAAGTGATAGTTCTCAGGCAGGGTCTATTTACTTAGATTAGTTCAATCTTAAACATAGGGAACGCTGAGGTTTAAACTACCTTATTCTTTCAAAAGACAACGCTTTTATCCTTCTTACACAGACATCAGAAATTTCACAATACATTCATAACAGAGGACATGTTCTCTTAGCCCATTTTTATTATTATTTTTTGTTACCTTCCTTTAAGAACTGTTACCATATCCTATTAATATAGAATAAAATATTCTTGTTATAATCTACCTGTAATGCTGATTAAGGTATTTATTCATATATGTTATCTTCTGTGTTGGTAACACATGTTGCCAACAAAAAGGTCTATATTGTTGACTTTGATTTGGATTTTTTTTTTCCAAGTAGCAAATCACTGACCAGTATGTTGCTTGGGCAGCCTTTTTTTTTTTTTTTCCTTCTTTTTTAGTTCCAAACAGTTTGGCTGCTTTATTCAAAATATCGGTATTTTGCCTTGCTTCAATAAAGTATTTAAGCAATGACAATATAAATATGGACCAACATATTATACATTCCTGGAGGTTTAACCACCAGACATTTATGCCTACATATTCCTGATCCAAATGTTAAGTCATACATGAATAGTTGAAAAGTCTTTCATAATATCACATTAATTATATAAAAGTCAATTATCAATAATTTATAATGGAATATAAATAATCCTTCATTCAGCCAACAAGGAAACGAAAATAAGTAAATCATCTTTGAGAGGTCAAGATTCATTTTTTATGTCACTCATTCTTTAAATTTATCAAGTATCGTCAAATATTATTTTCAGGCTAAATATTGGGAACAAATATGGTCCTTGTTTTCATGGAACCAGCACATGGAGGTGATAGATTTTAACTAATTAATAACTGAGATAATATAAAATATGTCATGTCCTGTAAAGACAAAACTGTAGGGAGCTGTAACGATACAATGGGTTAGACTGAAGGAGCAAAGAAGGCCTCTGTGAAGGGGTGTCATGTAGGGAGGAATCTTGTGACTAGAGATCATGATGATTAAAGTCATTAGGGGTGTGTCAGATAAACAGCAAAGGAAACGGTGCTCCAGGGAGGCGACTAAATGCTCAGAAGGCCCCACAGGAAGAGCAACACAAAGAAAGACTGGAGAGGAGGGAGGGCTGACATGTATATAAAATAAGATTTTATTTTTGGAACAGTTTCAGGTTGATAAAAAAGTAAAATAATACAGATTGTTGCCATATACCCCTAACTGAGTCCTGCTATCATTAACCTATTAGCATGGCGCATTTGTAAAATTAACGCACTGACATTATTGAATTCTTACTAACTAAAGTTCATAGCTGATTCAGACTGCCTTAGTTTTTACCTAATGTCAATTTTATGTTCCAGGATCCTACGCAGCAGTGGTCCCCAACCTTTTTGGCATCACGGACTGGTTTCATGGAAGACAATTTTTCCATAGATGGGGTGGGGTGGGGGAGGCGGGGCTCAGGCCCTGATGCACGTAATGGGGAGTGTCTGTAAACACAGACACTCACCTCCTGCTGTGCGACGGGTTCCTAACAGGCTACGGACCCATGCTGGTCAGCCAGAAGTTGGGGACCGCAGCTACGCAGGACACCACATTACATTCAGTTGTCTTCTTTCCTTAAGCTCCTCTTGGCTGTAACAGTTTCTCAGACTTTCTGTGTTTTTGATGACCTTAACAATTTTGAGAAGTCCTACTTAAGTGTTTTGAAAGATATTCTTTGTTGACATTTTTCTGATTTGTTTTTTTTCTCATGACTAGACTAGGGTTATGGTTTGGGGGAAGGAAAATCACAAAAGTGAAGTGCCATTTGCATCCCAACATATCTTGGGCCTGTATCGTCAACATGGTTTATGATTGTTGATGTTGACTTTGACGTTGATCCCCTGAGTTAGTGTTTGTCAGTTTCTCTACTGTAACGTGACTCCCCGCCCCCACCCTGCACTTCCCCTAATCTGTTCTTCGGAAGGAATCTGTTTGTGTATCTCTCACTCAAGGAGAGGAGTTATGCTCCACCTCCTTAAGAGAAGAGTAGCTGCGTAAATCATGAGCAATTATTCTGTATGGGAGATTTGTCTCTTATACTCTGTTACGCTAACTTATTGAATCATTTATTTATATCAGTATGGATTTATGGGTATTTATTTTATACTTTGGATTATAATCCATCGCTTTTTATTTTGTTGCTGAAGTTGTCCCAGCTGTGGCCAGGGGGGCTCTTTCAGATGCTTTGCTCCCCTGGACAGGCCCTCACACGGGCAGTTTTATTTTGGGAGGAGGGTGCACTTCCTAGCTTCCTGTCACTCCTGGGTGCTCGGCCTCATCCTGTGTATTTTCTGCCCCGGTGTGAGAATCAGACATTTCTACAAGAAGACTTGGTTCCTTTTATCGAAGAGTGTACTCGAGAGCAAGCCCTAGATGTGTTCATTGCTCCTGGGGCGCCATTTCTTTTAGGTCTTCTCAGGCGACAGAACAAAGAAACATAGGTGTGCATCCTAACCCTTGTATGTACCCATCTACGAATACTTCCATAGGTAGCCACCTGTATCTGTAGTAAGCAGATGAGTTTACACTGCTGTCTATAACTCAGTCTGCTAGCATATGCATCCTTCTGGTCTCCTCCCCTCCCTTCTGCCCTAAATTCTCAGGCTAATTATAAGACAACTGGCCTCCCCCAGCCCCACTGTTTGCATAGCTGTTCAATTCCACTATTCATATATAGCAGTATAGAAATCATTAAACTGTACCTCCCCGGGAGGCAATGTTGTCAACTAGACTACAGCCCTTATGTGCAGTTCCTTTGCCTTCAATTTTACAGACTTCACTTACTTGCGAAGTTACTTAGCTCAGCCCTTTCCCCCCATCCTCTTCAGTGAGGCAATTTCATATATTTGTGGCACAGTTAGATTCTTCTGTAGTATTCTGCATATCTTTCTGGGATCCCCAGCCTGGTATTTTTTTAAGTGTGCCTATATTAAGATTTACCTTTGTGCTATAAAGTTTCATGAGTTTTAACAGATGCATGTCAGACATCCTCCATCACAGTATCACACAGAATAGTTTCACCATCCCCCAAATCCCTGTGCTTTACGTATTCGGCTATGCCCGCTCCCTCCCACTCCCAGCAAAAATTGGATCATATAGTACATGGCCTTTCAGACTGGCTTCTTTCACTTAAGAATATGCATTTATGTTTCCTCCCTGTCTTTCTGCAACTTGATAGCACATTTCTTATCACTGAACAATATTTCATTGTATATCTGCTCCAGTTTATTTATCCATTCACCTACAGAAGGATTTCTTGCTTGCTTCCAGTTTTGGCAATTATAAATAAAGCTGCTATAAACACTCACATATTTTTACGTAGACATAAGTTTTCAAATAGAAGAGGGATGTGATTACTGGATTGTACGGTAAGACTGTGGTTTAGCTTTGTAAGCATTTGCCAAACTGTTCTAAACTAGCTATACCTTTTTTCATTCCCACCAGAAATAAATGAGAGTTTCTGTTGCTCTATATCTCATAAGCATTTGGTAATGTGAGTTTCTTAGATTTTAGTCAATCTAGTAGGTATGTAATGGTATCATATCATTGTTCTAATTTCATTTTCCTAATGATCTATGATGCTGAGCGTATATCCTCCTCTGCTGTCTTTATATTTTTTACATCCAGTTGTTTTGCCCATTTTTAATTGTGTTTTCTCACTGTTGAGTTTTAAGAGTTTCTTAGAATTCTTTGTAGATTTTGGATATAAATCCTCTATCAAGTATCTGTCATGAAAATATTTTCTCCTAGTCTGTGGCTTGTTTTTCATTCTCCTGATAGCATCTTTTGCAAAGAGGTTTTAAATTTTAATAAAACTGACTTATTTTTTTCTTTCATTGATTATGTTTTTGTGTTATATCTAAAAATTCATCGTCAAACTCATGGGTACAGGTTTTTCTCTTCTTTGTTTCTTCCTGAAGTTTGGTAATATTTTGCTTTACATTTAGGTTGAAGATCTGAATTAATTTTTTGGAAAAGTGTAGGTCACTGTCCACATTTATTTTTTATTTTTGCATATGGATGTCCAATTATCTCAGCACCATTTGTTGAAACAACTATTTTTTATCCACTAAATTACCTTTCTCCTTTGTCAAAGATCAATTGCATTTGTGTAGGAAGAATGTTATATTTTTTAACAATATCATTGTGTTATAATTCTACACCATAAAATTCTCTGAGAGTAATTATACAATTCAATAAATTCTATACATTTATAGACTTATGCTGCTGTTACTGCAATCCAGTTTTAGAAAACTTCTTCCATTCCAAAAAGATCTTTTCTGCCCATTTTCATTCCCCACTCTCATCACAACCCTAGGCAACCACTAATCTCATCTGCTTTTTGCTTCTGTAAGATTTGCCTTTTCTTACTGGTAGGATCACTTGTGCATAAGTCCTTGTATGGCTGTATATTTCGTTTTCCTTGGAAATTATAATAGCTCCTGCAAAAGTAGATATGGTTCACACAAAGATCGTAGCAGTAGAGATGGGAGACGTGAATAGATCCGAAATACACTTTGGAAATTAAAACCATTGCAATTTTGTAATGGATTGAGTATACACAAATGTGTTCACAAGAGCCATTTACTGAGATAGGGAAACTGAATGAAGGATGGGTTTGGGAGAGAGAGTTCAGGAGATGGAAAAGACATGTAACTCCATATTACATGCTTTAAATATTAAATTTTATGTATGACCCTCCAGACTCAGATTCTGTTACTCAGAGCAGTGGTCATTTTTATGGACCTCATCTTATTCAATCTCTTGGCAGCAGATCTCACAGTTTACCTGCTTTTCTTTCTTTCAACCATTTTCTTCACTTGGCTTCTGGGATATCACACAATCTTGTTTTTTTTCCCCATCCCGTTAGTATCTTCTCTGTCTCTTTGGATGGATCTTTCTCCTCATTGTGATGTATAAATATTGGACTGCCCAATATTGTTTTTTCTTATACTTTGTTTTTCTCTATCATCACTTACTCTCTAGTTGATAACAGCCGTTTGCATAGACTTAAATTCTATATCTAGTGTGATAATTCTCACCTTGGTATCTCTGCCAGACGTTCACTTGAACGACAGAACTGTAACTCCAGTGCCACGTGATTGTCTGGTGGGCAGCTTCAATTTAACGTGGCAAAACCTGAACTCTTCATTTTTTTCCAGCTCCTCCCCATCTAGGTTTACTTTTCTCGCCGTTCCCCTCAAAAAGGGGCACCACCATTGAGCCAGTTGCTCAGCCAAGAGCTGGGAAGTGTCTTTCATTTTTCTTTTTCATAGCCCACACCTAATCCAGTAGCACGTCTTGTCATCTTGTCAACGTGTCAATGGCTCTTGCTAACTCATGTGCTCAAATTCAGCCCATTACAATGTTGACGTGATTTTATGTATTTTTCAGAACATGCATTGTATGTTCTCCTCCCATTATGTCCACCACTACCACCCTAGTCCAAGCCTCTGTTATTTCCAGCCCAGTTTCACTTCTACCACTCTTGTTTCTCTAATCTATTTGCTATAGAATAATCATGGGAATATTTAAAAACTTAATCTTATGTATCACTTCCTGGCCCAGAAACAATGGGCTACATGGGCTCTGGGCATGTTCTGCACTTTGCTGTTGACTTTCCGATGCTCTCGAGCACTCTCTCCTCCCATCTCACAACAGTTTAATGGCCTTGAACTGTGCCTGGTCATTGAAGATATTTGTTGAGTAAATTAATGAATATGATCCCACGTACCCACATGCAATATTAACTTATTTTTCATACTGCAGTATGTCAGAAGCCATAACCTAGAAGATGAACGAAGGAGAGGTGAAGGTTACAGAAAGATCTAACAAGAAGGCAATAGGGGAGAATACAGAAATTCTATCAAGAGTGAGTGAACACTAACTCAAAAACCAAAGCTTCTTTTTTTTTTGAGACAGAATCTTGCTCTGTTGCCCAGGCTGGAATGCATTGGCATCATGATAGCTCACTACAACCTCAAACTCCTGATTTCAAGCAATCCTCTTGCCTCAGCCTCCCAAGTAGCTGGGACTACAGGCATGCACCACCATGCCCAGCTAGTTTTTCTATTTTTTGTAGTGATGGGGTCTCACTCCTGTTCAGGCTGGTCTTGAACTCCTGACCTCAAGCGATCCTCCCGCCTCAACTTCCCAGAGTGCTAGAATGACAAACATGAGCCACCACACCTGCCCCAAAGCCTTGATAGTCATTAATTACCCTCTACATTACAACAGGAACTGCGTGTTTCACTGTGGAGTCAATCACAGTCGCAAGAATCTCTGAATCATTAAGAGAAGTTTGAAAGATATTGACCACATCATAAAAGCAAGAGCAGTTAAAATGATTTAGAAGAAAAACAGACTTTATAAATTAGCTTAATTTTCCAAATATCTTGTTGCTTTAAAAAGTGAGTTTACTGATTTGGAGAATTTAGCTCAGTAAAATGATTCATTTCCTAGTGATGTTGTGTGTTGCTCTGCTTAGGTACACTTAAGATGTATTATTGGAGAACTTTGTATTAGTATGGCATAAAAAGATTCAGTTTCAAAAATAGTTTTATACTTAACATCGAGTTAATGTTTTGCTTTTTAAACAGCATAGTGCCTTTATTTGACTCTTATTTTTGTAATTTTTTCTTCAAAAAAAAGTAATAGGCCATTTTTATCTTTTGTTAAAATAATTAATGCTAATTGTAAAAATATAGAAAGAATAGAAAACAATCGTCCATAGTACCACCAAGAAAAGACAAACACCATTAAAATGTATGTGTGTGTCATTCAGCCTTTTCTAAACATTGTTATGCCCTTCTAAAAATTCCTCAGATTATCTAATTTCTTATTATTGATATAAATTGAAGTTTTTATCCTTTGTATATCCAAACCTAACCGATATCTCAATAATGCACTTTAAAAAAATAAATTTTTTCAATATCCCAGAAGATATGATTCATACTTTAGCTCATTTAAAAATATCATCCTTGTTTATCTAATAACATCTGTAATGCATTTATTTTAAATATTTTAACAAAAATACTATCTCACAATACTAAGAAAAATAAAACTAATAGAACATAACATTTGAGTTAGTCTTAAAATATTTATAATAAAATATATAAACAAATATGAAATAGAAGTAGCTTCTTATTTACAATAGTCATGTCTCTGGACAAAAAAAAAACAACTTAATTCCAATTTAAAATGTATTATAGCTTCATAGGTAAGTTAGGATCCAAATGGAATACACAAATATTGTTTTAAAATGTTGTAATTTAATTTCCATGTACATTGCCAAAACTGTAGAAAGGATTCAGTGGTTCATGACAAAAGGAGAATAGTGTTATTACCATTCAAATTAAATATTTTATTTCTTTTCTAAAGGGCATTCTAATTTTGCAAATAAAATTAAATTGGCATAATCACTTTCTTATGTAGAAATACTTTACCCAGCTTTTACTTATCAGAAATCTTAACCTTCTTTGCATTTTCATGTCACTTTCTCTCCTCTTGACTGACAAGAAACTTTGTTTTCCAAACAAACATTCTTCGAACAAATTCTAACAAACTATAAGAATAATCAGAACTCTGGGGAAAAAAAAATTGCCCGTAAGTGCTGTTTTAAATAATATTATGGTCAAAAGGTATCTTAGAGGTCATTCAGGCCCATCAACTTCTTTCAGAAATTCTTTCCCTGAGGCCACTGATAGATAACCATTCAGCGCATTCAGCGGGACATTTCTAGTGGCCGGGACCTCACAAGCCATTCGCTCCATAATTATTCATTATTCTTTCATTATTCATTCATTCAACCGGTATATATGTAATATTTACCATGTGCCTGCCAGAATATTCGACTCTGAATACACAAACATGAATAAACCTGGAGAAACATGAACATTTTTAATTGTTTGGTTTTATTTTATTTTAGCTGACATATCTCTTTTTGCTACTTCTGTCTTTTCCTGATTATAAAAATGGTGGCTGTGAAAAATAAATGTAACTTTTTTTTGTTAAACATCTATTACAAATGTGACAGGGTAAAGAGATCTAAATGTACACAAATGTGTTTTCTAAGAGATAGCCCTATAAATAGTTACATAGTCATGGCATCTCTTTATTTCCTCTCCCAATTTCTGTCATAGAAACCCTCTCCAAAAAGTGTGCACACAAACAAATGCACACACCTTACACATCTAGGCTAAAAAATCTGCGATTTCTGTTTGTGACACACTTGCCAATATCATCATCATATTTAAAACCACCTTTTGTCTAAAAACATCTGTAATATGTTCTTAAATGTGACAACCAGAACTAAACAGATTTCCAGACACAGACCAACCAACCAAGTGCCTCTATATGCTTGTCTGTTTTGAATACTAATAGCTGAGTTTAAACGGCAGTCATTTTTGGAAAGGAGAAACAGCCAAGCACATCACTGGCTCATACTGAGTTTGCTGTGGACAAGGAAACCACTGTGTTTTAATCATAAAGAAATTGATAAGCTAGGATTTTTATTTATTCATTTTTTTCACTGCCAGGCAAGATTTCACTTTATCCTTTCCACATTTCACCTTGCTGTTTTAATCTCATCATTTTAGCCTATTAAACTTTTGGAATCATAGCTTTGTTATTAGATGTGCAGTTAGCGGTGTCTCCTTGATTTAAATGACTTATAAATTTGATATTCTCTATATCTTCAAGTTATTGATCTAAACGTATACACTGGGTCAGAGCCATGGACAAAGACTTCAGAAGAAAACAAACATCCTTCTTTCAGCTTGATAATGAACGAATAATATTTTTGGTCCTAAAAGCCACAAGAAGAACTTACTGTTGAAATTTTTCAACCTTCTTATTAAAAATATCTTTGAATAGCTTGATAACAACCTGAAGGTATGTAATATTTGCAGTATTTTATTCATTGGGATTAGTCCAATTACCCTGCTTACAAATTAAACTATTATTTGATAAAATTTCTTAGGCAACCGTGCTAATCACAATTATTATTTTTACTATTTTCTTTTTCTTTGTCAAGTATTAATGGAGCACATTTTTGATGATTTGTTCTGTAATTTTGTCAGAGTTAGATCCGTATTTTATTTTCTTCTTTACCAATGATTTACAGTTGTTTTAATTTTATATGGAATTGTTTCTGTAAGAGAACATATATTTAGGTTTTTTTTTTTCTTTCTGTTTTATAACTGGAAGATAGGATCAGATCATCTAATCCAATCTCATTTTAAAAATGAACAAATTGAGACACAGGGAAATACATTTATGTCAGTGTAAAACTAATTGTGCATTTCATTTAGTGAGGTCCTTCACCATCTGCCAAGGACAATCCTAATTTACTGAACGAAGTTAACTTCCAAGTTGAAGATACCCTCGGAATTTCCAGATATGACTTTCCATCATTATGAAGTTGAGCATATTTCATAACTGCAGCCAAGGGACTTCATGATTGGCCTGACTCCATCTATTCCACATAGCTTACATTAATAAGAATTATCATTAGATGAGAAAGGGATAAATTGGACACAACCATTACATTAAGTATAATATACCAAACTGTTGACCTTACATCTAATTATCGAAGGACACACCAAAAAAAGACTGAGGCTTCTGTGATGTGAGCTGAAAGGCAGACCCAAACAAAGTTACTGATGTTCCTGGGATATAAACTCGTTATAGAAAATTTAACATTTTATCTCAAAATAATTTGAATTCTGCAGAGCCCATTTGCAGAGGTTTCAAATCAGCATTAACTGTATCATCTTTTTAATAATCAAAATTAAAAGCCTATGGCAATTTATTTTTGCCTTTCTCAAATAAATTACAGTTCTGTCAGCTACATGGATATAGCATATTAATGTGATTTATTTTAAAAAATGAAAATAAAGCATGACTAAATAAAGCAAAAAAGGCACAACCCTTAAAATGCTAATTCTCTTCTTGTCCTTTACGTCTGAAAGCATTCTGCCCTTTGCAAATACCAAGCTCCAAGCTACTCGGGCCAGGTCTACCCAAGTAAAATCAAGTGGAAGATTGAGCTTTTCTTGCATTTTGAGTCAATCCAGACAGCTCTTCCTGGTCACTGTAGGAAATCATGTATTTGGTTTGATTATATGGCACAAGTTTAAAAGTTTTAGTTAAAAAATAATTGTAGAGTGGTGTTTTGGTTGTCAGAAAATAGACTCTTGTTGCCTTACAAGCAAGAGACTAATATGTCATTTCAAGAGTAATAATTACATTCACATCTATGATAATAGCAATTATTTATTGAATATACCTCCTATATGGCAAGTTATTATTTTTAATAAATTGTAAAATTTCACAATAAGTGAATACATTCTCATCGTAAGTAATTCAGTCAATATACATAAAATAAATTTCGACCTTGATAAATCTCTGTTCCTCCAGCCCCCTGCCCATATTCCTGTCCCTCAAAATTGACCATTGTCTCTACATATTTACAAATTTTATATATATATGGTTTTATGTATGTTTTATAAATATGTTTTATATGTATTATGTATGCTTATATGTATAAATTCTGTATTATATGTTATTTTGTACTGTGAGCTTTACAAAAACATGTATGTGATCAATTTTTATGGATTGTTCTTCCAATTTATTTTAAAATTTAACAGTATGACTTTAAAAATTTCTTGGCACTATGTATAAGATTGCCTTGTTGCATTGAACCATGAACTACAATTTGTCTTACTATACTGATGGGCATTTAGAGGTTGCCTGCCTCCTCAATTATAAACAATACCTTTTTCATAAGGTTAGAATACTTCTCTCAGGCAGACTCTAAGAAATGGAATTGTTGGATCAAAGAGAGTGTATATTTTGCATTTTATAATATTCTACCAAATTGCCCCCTCAGAAGAATGCATCAGTTTATACTCATCAATGTTGACTATAAGTGGCTGTTTTCCAGCATGCTCACCAGCACTATAGCTATTCTGTAAAAAAAAAAAAGAAAAAAAAAATTTAATTCAATGGATATAAATTGGTATCTTATTGCTATTTTAATTTGCGTTTCTTTGATTATTACTGTGGTTGCAGATTTTTTTCTCATACTTATTGGCCGTTCATATTTCTTCTTTTGTGAATTGCATGCCTCTGTCTTTTGCTCATTTGTAAATTGTTTTGCTTGTACTTTTAAGAACTAATTTTCGGAGTTCTTGACACGGTCAAATATTCTAGATGTTTTT
>CAUYSK010070158.1:0-88884 GCA_963575035.1 Avahi laniger | reverse complement strand
GATCCCATTTATTTATTTTTGTTGCTGCGATGATTGCTTTGGGGATCTTCTTCAAGAATTTTTTGCCTAGGCTGATGTCTGAAAGGGTCTTCCCAACATCTTCTTCTAGAATTTTTAAGGTTTCATGCCTTAGGTTTAAATTTGTTACCCATCTTGAATTGATTTTTGTGAGAGGTGAGAGGTGGGGATCCAGTTTTATTCTTCTGCATGTAGCTATCCAGTTTTCCCAGCACCATTTATTGAAAGTAGATTATTTCCCCCAGTGTATATTTTTGCCTGCTTTGTCAAAGAACAAACTGGAAAGTATCAGTCTACCAGACTTCAAGCTGTACTACAAGGCTATAAAAACTAAAACATCATGGTACTGGCACAAGAACAGAGACATAGACCTTTGGATCAGGACTGAGAATCCAGAGATGAAACCACCCACATATGATAATCTAATCTTTGACAAAGCAGACAAAAATATACACTGGTATTTACCTTTTGACTTTTTGTTCAATGTTCATTTTACTAGGATTTACCACACATACTTTTGATTAATAGTGTCCTTAGTAAAACAACACATTAAAACCTATGCAACAAGTCAGGGCAAAAAAACTCAAAAATACATAAATAAATACAATCCCGTACAACTAACAGGATAATGTTTTTGTGCCTTTTAAAACTTTTGAAATTAAATACACAGTTATTCCTAAATAAGTTTTTTAAAAAATTGTTTAAAATATTTTATATTTTTAATTATTATGGATATGTAATAGTTGTACATAATTATAGCATATATGTGATATTTTGATACAAGTACACAATGCATAATGATTAAATCAGGGTAATTGGGATATATATCACCTCAAGCAATTATCATTTATTTGTATTAGGAACATTCCAATTCTATTCTTTTAATCATTTTGAAATATATAATAAATTATTGTTAACTATAGTTGTCCTGTTGTACTGCTGAACACAAGATCTTAATCCTTCTATCTAGCTGTATATTTGTGCCTATTAACCATCAGCTCTCTATCGCCCCCACCACTACCCTTCCCAGCCTCTCTCTGGTAACCACCATTCTAGCATCTGTGTGAGTTCAATTTTTCCAAAGATCTAATTTCTAATGCTTAGTCTAAACCATCACTCACTTAGATTATTGCAGTAGCCTCCAAATTGATCTCCCTGCTGCAACTGATGCCTCCTACTCATTGCATCATCTCTATAGATCATCCAAAGCAATGTTTTGAAAGATTCAAATGAATTTATCATCATTCTCCGTATGTTTAAAACACTCTCATGACCTTGAAATGTAATTAAAATAAAATCTAAAATTGATGAATGGCCCTAAAAGATTCTTCCTCAATTTACCCTGGACCACTAGCAATCAACTAATTTATACTGAGCCACACCTTAGAGTTTATAGGTGCATATTCTCAACCTGTAATAAATCCTATTTACTCCATCCTAAACTATTCTTCTAAGTAATCTGGTGTCAGCTTAGTTGGTTCCTTTTGAGAAAAGCTGTTTCAGATCATTCATTCTTAATTCCATTCTCTGGGCTTTTCTCTTCCATATCCCTACTTTTATTTTAATTAAAGCAGTCATCGCAATTTATAGGTATATATTTGTTTATTGTATGTCTTTTCTAGGCTTTAAATTCTCAGAAGGAAGGAAGAATATTTGATTGTTTACCACTCTGTATCCAGTACCTGTTATTAATTCATCTTTTGTAATTAAAGCACAATCTTGGGTATTTTCAAATACATTTTCCTAAAACATGGACTATAAATAGATTTTTATTATTTATCACTATGTTTTACTGTCAATTTAAAACTCAGGTATATTTAACCAGCTATATGCTTAAAATTAAAGTGAAGCATATGGAGGTCATAGAATCATTTAGTGGAATCCATTTGAAACCACATGTTTCACTGTGAGATCAATACAGTGATCTCATTGCTTTGTGAGACTTACGTTATGGGGAATTTTTGAGACAGTAAGACCTAAAATGCGTATTTTGTGTTTAGAGAAGTTTGATTATGTGTTATAAAGTGTCTCATCGTAGTATTTAGTGCAAAATTATTGTTGAAGTTATATTTGTGGTAGTATATAGATACTAGATTATTAAGTACATAATGTTTGATCTCCTTAAGTACTAAATTTGACAGTTGATATTTCTGAGATTTCACTTTGACACTTCTTGTTTTCTTTTTATTGTGAAGGTACGTCCTCATTCTTTCAAATGCATGGTTTAGCTTGTGATTATCTTTCAAAGATTTTTTTAAAGCAATTTCTGTGAAACCATAAATAAGTTAAAACTTTGTGTTATTTTTGAATATGAGTTCCATCCGTGGAACCAATGCAACACAGACTGCTCAAGATATCAATGAAGTGTTTGGGATGGATGTGGCTAATGAACTCACAGTACATTGATGGTTTGAGAAGTTCCATTCTGGTGATTTTGACCTTGAAAATGAGCCAAGTGGCTGACCTGAGACAAAGGTGGATAATGATGAGATGAAAGCTGTAGTGGAAGTGAATCTGTCTCAACCTGTGCATGAATTAACAGTAAGGTTTGACATTCCTATTCCAATAATATTGGACCATTCGAAACAATGTGTGATGAAAAATGGATTCTTTTTGACAATCTCAAGAACTGAGCACAGTGGTTGGATAAAGAAGTGCTGAAGCACAGTCTAAAACCAAATATTCATCAAGAAATGCTAATGATGTCTGTATAGTGGTCCAGCACTGCTATTATCCACTATAGCTTCGTGACACCTGATCAGTCGATTATAGCAGATGTCTACGGCAAGCAACTGAATGAAATTATGAGGATACTTGCAATTAAGCAGGAGAGATTGGTCAATAGAGATAGGCCAATCCTCTTGCAAAATCACATGTCGCACAAACAATGATGCTCAAACTACAGCAGCTGGACTTGGAAACTCTGTGTCATTCACTGAATTCACTAGGCCTTGCACCAACTGACTAGCACTTCTTCCAAGCTTTGGGCCACTTCTTGCAAGGAAAAATATTTAATTCTCAACAAGCTGTGGAAAATGCTTCTCACTATATCGTTGCCACTCACTCTCCAGGCTTCTTTGTTGCTGGCATAAGCAAGCTACCATTAAGATGGCAAAACTTTGTTGATAGTTTAGGCGTACATACTTTGATTAATTGTACTGCTTCTTGTTTTAGATATAATAAACTAGACTTGATTTGAAATAAAACATTTCATATGTAATAAGATAATATTATAAGAGAGGTAAATACGGTATGATAGAAAATAGATATTATGTTAAGCACTAAAATAGATATTTAGAGTCCTGCTTTTACTAAATTTTCAAGACTATAATTTGATGCAATGAGCTATTGATGAATAGCTCACCTGTTTTGACATATGATTATACATATTAATATAATGGAAACAAAGTTTTGCTGATCACATCAAGATACATTTTCACTGCTTCTTACTTCCATGTATTTATACAATATCATTGAGCCCCTGTTTTTTATTTTGCAATGCTACTTTCTCTTTAAGACTAACTAAATCCTCAAATGTCTCTAATTTCTACCTTTCAGTTGCATACTTGTTGCTGTGTCGGAACCACATTTTCATTCTCACTTCATTATCTGGCTTTTTAAGCAGAATACCTGCTAAGGGGTTATCTACTATTGAAAAGATCCAATTGTCTTTAGAGCAAAATGAAACATAGGCGGAGAGGCCCAATTATTATTAACTGTTCGCATAATTGTAATTATAAGTAGATTGTTTCATTATGTTACATCTGTTGAAGTTTAAAATGAATCTCTGTAATGTGCTATATTAATAAGCAGTGAGGAACTGCTGACTTGACACACTTTTGGATCACATTTGTGACAACAAAAGGAGTTATGAAAATGAATTTGCCATAGGAGCCCTACCGAGTTAGTTACTATGATTCACAAGTTTATTATGGTAATAAAGCAACATGAGACTGTAATGCTAGAGATTCAGGTATACAAGGGATGCTCACTATTGCTCCCAACACCCTATTCAGAAGAACAAAGAAGAGCTGGGAACTGTATACAGTCTACTGTCACAGCTATCTCACCACTGAAAAAAAATCAAAAGTTTCCCTTTACCTCACCCCTTCTCTGTTTGGTTCTACCATCTGCAGTTTCCCTGCCTGAGAATGTATAAATTGTTTCAGTTCCACAGAGAAATTATTCTCCTTGCAGCCTCGAGGTTGCAGATTTACTTTCTTAAGGAGGGCACAGATTTGATCTTTAAACACAATGGGGGTTGTAATTTTTCTCTTTCCTTTGAGATTTCCACATAAATTGGCAGGGTTCAAACAAGTTCATAAAACAGAAGTAATGAAGGTCAACTGATGTTAAAGGAAACAAACCCTTGAGATATATTATATAATTCTCTATTATCTCTCTTGTATATAAAAACAAGTCAGCATATGTTTTGTACTGAAAGTGTAAATAGCGAAATCCCTGCCAAATATCCAATGTCTATTTGAAAGCTATTGTTTAAAATCTTCTTCATTGCCATTGACACTGTCTTGTTGACATAGCTAATTTAAAGGATATTTGCAATAAAGAAATTTAACATACTTCCTCTCTTTAATCTAGATTTTAAGATTACACAATTAAAATTGAGTCTCAAAAAGTTACAGTCGGACAAATTAAATTCATTCAAGCCTATAAGACTTTTCTTGGCACGTGCAAACCAAATCTACTTGTTTCTATAAACAGATTTATTCATTTTCTGTTGCTGCATAATAAATTACCATAAACTTAGTAGTTTAAAAAAATACCCATTTATTAAAGATTCTGTAGTTTAGAAGGCTAGGTTTTCTACTCAGTGTCTCAACAACTATAATTCAACACATTTGCCAGGCTGTGTTCTTATCTTGATGCTCTGGGAAGGAATCTTTTTAAGCTCTTTAGATTCTTGGCAAATTTCAGTTTCTTGCAGTCATAGCACTAAGCTCTCTATTTCCTTGCTGGCTGTCAGTTGGGGATCACTCTCAGTTCCTACAGACAGCCCGTGTTCTTTGCCATTTGGTCTTCACCGTCTTCAAAGCCAGCATCAGAGAACTTTCTTTACGTGGGATTCCTTCCACACTTCAAATCGCTCTGTCTTGGCCTGTATCTAATCTCCAGACCTAGAGTCAAAGGGTCATAAGACCCACCTGTATTACCTTTCTATTGCAAGGAGAACTGATATGGGGCCTTAATTATATCTGCATAGCATAGATATAGCAGTACCTATATTAGCATTTTACTGGATCACTGGAAGAAGGTGTGTGTATACCAGAGATCAGAATATCAAGATACTGGGGATCATCATAAAATTCTGCCTGCCACTCAGTTTTTAATGTAAATACATGCCCAAACCATCACGTAAATGCAGTAGAAGTTGACTAGAATTATATATTCCTGGATAGTGACTTAAGATAGTATTTTCAAAGTGCAGCACCAAAAATCAACATCATAAATTTGTGGAACATATCTTTGAGTTATCACTCAAAAAAACCATAATTCATCATTTTTATTAAATGTTCAGCTCATCATTCATTCATGCAACGGGTATTTATTGTACCCCTAATATGCTCAACAGCTAGGGATAAAAAAGCATGCCAGTCACCCACTGAGGGACACTTGAGTTGTCTACACCTTTTGCCTAATGTGAATAATGCTGCTATGCACATTGGTATACAAGTAACTGAGTCCTTGCTTTTAATTTTCTTGGATATATACTTAGGGGTAGGTTTACTAGGACATATGGTAACTTTATATTTAACTTTTTGAGGAACTGTCCAATGATTTTCCGTTGTGGCTATATCCTGTTATATTCCTACCAGAAATGCATGTGGCTTCCAATATCTCCACATCCTTGTCAACACATTTCCTTGTTTAAAATTATAGCCATCCAAGTGGATCTTATATTTCTTAAAATGTAATTTCTGAGTTCAAATTTATATTATTACAATTCTAAACAGAATAAAATATCTTTAAGCACACACAAAAATGTATACCTAGATCTCTCCTCTCTGGGAACTTATAGATATTTTGTGTCAGAAATAATTATAAACTGAAGATGAAGGTGCGAACAAGAAATATGTCTGTGCTCGATCAGCTGAAAGTTTTGTGAGACAGAAAAAGAATAATCACAGAAATAATTATTTAATTAAATGTGTGAGGAGTGCAATAAAAGCAATACTTCAGAGTTCACTAAGACGTGTGTCAGGAATGCAACCTAGAAAAGGGATCAGAGACTTCCCTGGGAAAGTCACATTTAAATTATCATTTGAGGATTAGGAAATTGTGAGTAGTGACAAGAAAAAAGAACATAGAGTGCTGATGGAGAATCTTAACTCTTTGTTAACTTACAAAAATATCAATAGCTTTTTTCTTTTATGATAATACCTTATAAAATGGAGAGAGAAATTTTTCTGTTTAGTATAATTTTTTATAATTAAATGTGCAACTTTTTGAACTAATCATGAGAATGATTCTTCAGAAAACTAAAAGTTATTATACTTTTGCCTTGAAGCATATAAATAATATGTCTTCTTCCACAAATCGAATACATTTAAAATTATATTTAAAACACACACATACACACTTACACAGAGCTTAATATGTGTCTGGCACTCTTCTAAATCATTTACAAAAAATAACTTATCTAATCCTCATAATAATTCTATTGGGTTCCTATAATAATTATCTACATTTTACAAATAAAGAAACCTGAGGCATAGAGAGGTTAAATATGAAGATCACAAAGTGATCACAGAGAGAGAGAGACGGAATTTGAACCCAGATATTTTGGTTCCAGAGTTAGTGATATTGTCTTTAATGCTATACTTGCCAATGTTAAGAGTCACAATGCCTGAGACTCAAGTCAGAATATATTGTACTGTACCAACAGTCACCATTTCCTTTTTTAAAAAAATATTGATTAATTCTTTTATGTCACTGTACTCTGGCTTTTTTGCATAGATGATGATGACTGATCATCTTTAAAAATAAATTATACCTGAAAAAGATTCTGCTTTCTTCAAAATACCTTCTATCAAACTGATATCTTATTTTTAGAAAATTCTCAGAAGTTGAAAGAGCACATATTCTTTTTGAATGCTTGTCTATGTTTGGTAAATATTTTATTTCAGTAAATATTCTATTTCCAATATGGATAAAAATACTGCTGTAAAACAGATATGAAAATACAGTCATGTTGCTTGAAATTATTGCAGAAGTATTATATTGAATTTGTCTATTTCTTTTAAGTACACCAAAATATTTGAAAAGTTTATAGTTGTTTACAGAATCAAATGTGGCTATCAGTTCCTTCAAACTGTTCTTTCTTCTCTCAATGTCAATTCCGTTTTTATTTCCATAGGTCATTTTCCACAACACCATATGAAATTGATTATTTTTAATAAAGCTTTACTTTTCTTCTTGGATTAAGGAAGTGAGGGAAGAAAACGCAATAAAGGGAAAAAGATTGAAAATAAAGAAATTTTCTGTCTTCTTTTGCAGACAAAAGATTTATTATGTAAATAAATGTAGAGCATCTACTAAAGCATACTAGACTAATAAGTTAATTAGAAAAGTTGAATAATTCTAGCAGAAAGACCAAAAATTAATTGAAACTAATTACTAGAGAGAAATACTAGAAACAAACAAATGGAAGATAAATTAAAAATACAGTTTACCATATGGTCAAAACATAAAATACTTTCTGATAAACTTAAAATTCTATATGAAACATTTTACTGTGAAAATTTTAAAAATATGTTTCTGAAAGAAAGAAATTCAGTAAGCAGAGACAGGGAGAGAGAGAAAGAGAGCGTGTCAGGGTTCTCCAGAGAACCAGAATCAATAAAAGGTATAAAAATAAAGAGAGATTTATTTTAATGAAATGGCTCCCACAGTTGTGGGGATTGGCAAATCTAAAATCTTTAGGGCAGGCCAGTATGCTGGAAGTTCTAAGAGTAATTAATGTTTCAGACCGAAGAATGCATTCTTGAGTTCTTTTGAGTGCTTTCTTTAAAGGGAATCTTAGTCTTTTCTTTGTAAACCTTCCACTGATTGGATGGCATGCACACACATCATGGAAGGTAATCTGCTTCACTCAAAGTCTACTAATTTAAATGTCAATCACATTTTAAAAATACTTTACAGACTGGTATTTGACTAAACAATGTACAGCACAATCAAGCCAAGTTGACATATAAATTTAACCATCACAGAGGGACATAATCTATCTTCATAAATAGGAAGATTCAATATTATTAAAAAAGTAATTATTCCAAAATTGATATGTAGATTCCATGTGATCTCAATAAAAATGCCTCTGAGCTTCTTAGTTTTTGTGTTGAAATGTACAAGCAGCTTCTAAAATCTATGTGGGAATGAACAAGCTCAGTAAACATAATTTTAAACACAAAGTACAGAGTTGGAGTATTTAAACATTATAGTTTTAAGACTTACTATAAAGTTAAAATAAACAAGAAATTGTGGTATTGGTTATAGAATGCACATACAGAGATGACAGAAATACACCCAGACATATAAGGTGAACTGAATTTTGAATAGGTTCCAAAGCAACCAAATAGAAAAAGAATAGTCAATTAATTCAAGTAATAATTTTAGAATGTATGATATAATTTTAGACATATATATATATACACCTCAATCTCTATGTCAAAAAATATAAAAGACTTAAGTCCAAATGGATTATAGACCTAGATATCAAAGCTAAAACTATTTACCTTCTAGAAAAAAAATAAAAAATAAAAATTTGTAAACTTTTCATAGGCAAAAATAAACAAAATACTAAAACATCAAATTTAAAGAAAAATAATTGATGATGAATTTCATCAAAATTAAAGTATTTTGCTCTTCAAAAGTCAAAATTTCATCAAGAAAATGAAAATGCAAAACACAGATTGGAGAAAATATTTGTAATATAAATGTCTTAGAAAGGACTTATATCCACAATACATAAAGAAATATTATAACTCAATAAGAAGATAATTTAAAAATGTTCAAAGGACATTAAAAAGCAACATAAAGAAAAGCTCTTCAAAAGATACTCAACATTATTAAGCATCATGGAAATAGAAATTAATATTACAAAGAGATACCACTACACATTCACTGCAATATCTAAAATTAGACTGAAAACACAAGTGTTAGGGAGGATGTGATATAACTAGGCCTCTGATACGTTGCTGGTAGGAGAACAATAAGGTACAAACACTTTGGAAAATGATTAGACGGTTTCCTATAGAGTTTAACATAATCACGATATGACCTAGCAATCCCACTCTCGAAATTTATACAAGATAAGTAAAAACATATTTTCTCACAAAAACATGAGAATGATGTTTCAGAACAGCTCTATTTATAATAGCCACAAACTAGAAAAATCCTAAATATCCACCAAAAAGTGAATTCATATACAAATTGTGGTATGTTTATAGAAAGGAATATTAATCATCAATTAAAAATGAATGGCTTATATACAAACACTATGAATGAATCTTAAAAACATTATGCTGAAAATGAGAGGCCAGACACAAAAGTATGCATCCTATATAGTTTTATTTACATAAAATTCTGGGATTGGCAAAACATAGTAATAGGTGAGGGATTTGACTAAGGGAATATGATGGATGCAAAAATTTATATTTGTTGACTTGAGTTGCAGTTATGTGGGGGTATGCATTTGCCCAAACTTCTTACACGCTTAAAATGGGTGAGTATTATTTCATGTAAATTATGCCTAAGTTGAGTTAAAAAATAAAACTGTACTTTATGAAATAATTTTGGTTGCATCTTTTAATAGTTTCATGTGTTAATAATTTCTTTGTCCTCACTTCCATGATATGATATTATACACATTTCTAAATTCTTGTCACACCCTTCCACCACCACTCATTATTGAAAAGTTGAATCTCATATGGCAGAACTTTTCAGCTTACAAGCTTAGTGGGATAATAATACAAAGCAGGTAGAACATTTGGATTTTATTCCATTACTAGATATTAAGAATCACTTTTGAATGCAATAGTATCATCGGTGAAGACAGAGATGAGAATATAAAAGATGACAGAGATCAGAATGTTAGAACCATTTTTAGATGAAGAATAACTCATAAATAATGAAAAAAAATTGAATAATACACCAAATTCTACTTCTCAGAAAGTTCATGGTACACAATTGGACATAGATTTTAAAATATTAAAAATTAAAATTAAGATGTAATGTAACCAGATATTTAATATTATAATTAGAAAAATTAATTTTCACTGCTGCTGAAACTGTTAATTGATCATTTCTTCAAATACATGAAAATCAGTTTTGAAAGAATTAGTCCCCTCTTCTCCTGAGAACTTGTTATATAAGGTGTTTTAGGTAATGTGTAGACATACATTTTAAATTCACAGGTACATGTTCAGCCCAATATATATTAGAAAAGCATAACCTTACATCAAAACAATAAATTCATATGAATTTTTGCTTCATATTAAAATATGTTAAAAATATAATCAAGTTCTATTTAAAAAAATTCTAAGTAATAATATTATTATTGAATATGTAACTCAAATTAGCCAAAAATTATAAGGATGATACAAAATAGCAATTTCATAATACTCTACAATTGTATTAATTCAGTAATTAAATTTCTGAATTACTATATTATTTTATTTTTATTTTAAATTCCACTTTTTTAAAAAAACGCAAATCATCTTCTGCTGTAATTATAGGCCCTGATTCAAATGCATATAATCTTTATCTTCTACTAATGGTTTAGTTGTACATAGATATTAAACTTTTCCTACTTTCTGTTTCTTTAAATGCTTCTTGTAATAAATGTCTAGTCATTCTTTTAGAAAAGTAAAGGAAGTAACGTATTCTAAAACTAATATTTATCAGAAGTGTTATCTCTTAGAGAGCTAAAATATCTACAGTTAGCTTATTTTGTATAATGCCTAAAAAGGGCTCAAAATTCTATGTTAAAAATACTTCATAATACTTTTTTTGCAAGAATTTTCAAGGCACATTTTTACCATGTTCTGCTGTCTGAGAAAAAGCACCATTTATGCTTGGCATATCAAGGTTGATTTTTGATGCAAAGGGCTAATTTCTAGCTCAGAAATTTCTGCTTATTTTATTGAAATCTGTCCATATCCATACTATTCTTGTTCTATTTAATTTTGACACAAATTTTAAAAATTAAGCACTAAGTTGAATGATTATGCATGATATTAACAATTATCAATTGCTAGTAATCAATTACTGCTGAAAACAATTGGATGCATTCATACTTCCAAGGAAAGTATTTAAACCTTTTGTTCTTCTGATGACTCACTGTTGTCGTCCTTCCAGCTGCATTTTGCCGCATTCACAGGCCTCTTCACATTCATTTTAATGTGTTATTTTAATCAATAATACTGAAATCACAGAGAGAAAAACAGCCAGCTTAGTAAAGACTGTGGACTCCGTTTATTTGAGCTAATTGTGTGAATTTCACACATATACAAATAGCCAGGTTAAATGGAAGCTTGATCTCTTGCCTTATACACAATAAGTATTTAGACAGTGACATCTCATGGTAGAAACTCCTTTTTGTAACTCTAACCGATTTTGATTTTGTGAGTGTTTGCTCTTGTTCCCTAAATGTCCTTTTTAAAAATATTTTTCCTGATTGTTGTAACTTTGGGGACTAAAAGAGGATATGGTCCCAAAACATACAGATACTTCCCTCTTTTTATACCATTTCTTATGCCGTTTCTCTGTTTCGAGGAGGATGCTAAGAGTAGGGCTAAGGAGAAAGATTGAGAGAACATTCAGTACAAAGATGAACAGATAATTGGTATCATTTGAAAGGAGAATATCCTTTGAAGTCAAAACATTTCAAAAGTTTCTTAAGAAGTTGAGAGTTGGTGATTAAACAGAAGCAGTCCACATATACTGCTTGTTTGAAAAATCTGGAAATGAAGATGAGATAAAGGAGAAAGAAACCAACGTGTCATGTGAAGATCTTTCAAAAGCTTTGGACAGTGGAGAGTAAAATGTCAGAGACCAATTGAGAGGGACAGGTTTAATATTTTACAGTGTGCAGAGATAATTGAAGGAGTGGGTTCCCAGAGGATGAAGAAAGAGATAGAATTTGGGAAATTTTCCCTTAAAAGGCAGCTGTACATCAATGCCTCTGAGAATTTGAAAAAAGAAAAGAGAATATTATAAGACTGAAATATTTTGGATGATAGAGATGTATATTGGGGAACTCATGTCAGTCAAATCTGATCTTTCAGTAAAGAAAAAAAAAGATATGTGTGTGTGAAGGTAGGGAGTATATATGGAAATCTCTATACCCTCCTCTCAATTTTACTGTGAGCTTAAAACTATCCTAAAATTTAAATATATTTTTAAAAGAGACATTATCTTTCTACAGCTGACGGTATGAATTCAGGTGTGAGGAAAACAAGTCTTTTGAGCAGCTACTGTTAGTGTTATAAGGAATCAGTCCAGGAGTTTAAGAAAATAATTCTAAATCAGGAATAAAGTCCCAGTTGAAGCTAGACACCATGATTTTGCATTGGTTAAGAATGTCTCCACCTTTATAATTCTAAAAAATGAAGACTCAAAAGCGAGGGTGTATTTTTGTGGACAAGGTCTATATTGATTGATGAACAAAAGTATTAGAAGGCAAGACAGACCAGGGTATTCTAAATATTATTATGTGATATTTCTTGAATTCAAAGAAAAATTTGCCTGTCTCTAGATTTCTTGTCTTTACAAAAAGGCCGAGAATAAATTGGTTGACAATGGATCTCAGGCTAGGAAGTGGGCCAAGTGTTACAGGATCAGAAATGAAATGGGAAAGTAGGAATTGTTATCTCATTCATATTTTAAGGTTGGATAAAATCAGGCTTGGAAGATGTGATTTGTTAGGTGTCAAATAATGAAGTTATGCCTATGGAGAATACTGAAAGTGAAACGTGGTGATGGATATGTCCGAAGGATTGGCCCTTATCCTCCTAAAGAGCTCAGGTGGAATCTGATGACTATTACAAGATGGACTAAATGGGTTTTGAAATTTTGGAGGACAAGAATGGGCAGTGGGATATATAGAAGCAAGAGAGTCCATATGCTGGTGCTATCTTGTAGTATAGCAATGGATCATACCATTTGAGAAGTAATATTAACAGAACATTCAAGTGGGTATCATCAACGTGTTACAGAGGCTTTGAAAGAGTGGAAGTCAAATGGAGAAACAAGGAAACAGCCATGATTATCTTAGACAAGTTACATTATGTGTTTTTGCTTGTTTCCCTGTATGTGAGAAAAAAGATATAATAATTATCATCACCCATGGCTGATGTAACAATTAAAAGATTAAAAGTGAATGGATGATTTATGGAAACAATCTGGTACACAACAGTTTTTATTTAATAGTAAGTCTTAATCTCTACTCTTTTCTTTGCCTAATTCCTTAAGAGAAGAATTATCTTTTCAGTTTGATGAATTAATAAATTTAAAACAAAATGAGTATCTATCTCCTCATTTGCTGCTAGTTAGGGAAATATTTCCTCTTACTCTGACTACATTTAAAGAAAAGACTATGTGATTCTAGAAAATAAAGAATATGGAGTCAAAAGAAAAAAAAGATCTGTAAATGAAATAACTAAAAAAGATTAAAAATTCAGATTCTCATTGTGTCAAAAGACCATTTCTTTATCTTTAACCTAAATGTTATACCCTGTATTCATTTGAATGCATAATAAATGGACACATTAAATACCAAGTACAATTTTTTTCTCTCCATTGCAGAGTCTGCAGCCACTGAAATTGCCCACCCTGGAGGCCATGAGCCAGCAGATACAACAATCCCTCAGGATGTCACCCCATTCTGGTTCTAATGAGCTGAGACTATACTGAGAAGATGCTGCTGCATTACAGACTCAGGTAGAGTTTGCCAAATGCTCTGTCCATTAAGAATATTGCCTCCCTTCTTAAAAAAAGTAATTTGGATTAAACTTATTATGCCTATTTTTATTGTTATTAAGCAATCCATTCCCCAAATATAGGTCTCTTGGCTTCTAATTCACTTCCATCTCATCATCCCCACAATGATTTATGCTTCCCAGCTCTGCAAACCTCCCTCCCCTCCCCACATATTCCACCATGCCCTCTTCATTACTACAGACTACTCTATATTCACATCATCTCCTTAGAAGCTGTCCCCAGAATACAATACTTCACCTCCAGGCTCTTCGAGTGGGAAGTGTTGATTTCCTCACACATCATATATCTCATTATGGGAAAATTGGGTTAGCTTTTTTTTTTGCTTATTATTCCTGCTTCAAAACTAATTTTCCTCTAACCTCTGGTAAAAAATCATCACTTCCTCGAAGCTCATGAATTTGTTTATAACACCCTCTCTCCTCTTAGTAACAGCTTACATTCATTCAGGGCTTATTATGTACTCGACATTGTTTTAAACATTTTATTAATACACATTTAAATTACTTAATCATAATAAAAGTACCTTTTCCTCCCAACACCTTTTCTGGTCTCTGTAACTCTCATACAGACACATTATTCTTTATTGATCATTAAATGATACAATGCCATAAAGTTCAGTCCTAAAATCCATTCCCTTCTCACTATTTCCATAGATCATCTCAGCCACAAATGGACCGAGTTATATAACACTGAGTCCTAAATGTGTATCTCTAGGCCATACCTTGATCCTGAGCTATAGACCAATTTATGCAGCTAATTACTTGATAACTCTATTTATGTATCCAAAACAAACTCAAATTCAGCAGTTCACACTTCTCTTTCATATACTTTATTGTAATGAATAGGGCTATCATCTGTATGGTAGTGTGTGTAACAACCACAGAAATCATCACTAAGACATACCACATCTTACCCAGTGAATAGATCTCCAAGTACTTTCAATTTTACCTCTTAAACAAATCTTGAATCCATCCATTTCTCTCAATCAACATGCTGGTTTTTCTTTATTTAAACTACCGTTAACCTCCTGGATGAATTATATCTCCCTGCGTTTATTCTTGACCACTCAAATGTTAACAGATTGATTCAGAGTAATAGTCTAAAAATTCTTCCTGGCTTCACACAGGGATTCTTTTGTGAATTACAAAACCCTTAACATAGCTTACAACATGTTAAATCACCTGCCCCTGTACTCTGTTCCAGAGTCTTTGTGCACCTTTCTCTGCCTTTTTTTCTCTTTAATGCTGGCTGAACTCCTTCAGCTCTGCTAACTTACTGTGCTCTCTCCCACCACAGGGACTTTGCATATCCCATTCCTTCCATCTGTAACACTCCATGCCTTCTGTTCTTCTCCAGTCTTTGGAAGTTTCCTCACTACACGAGCATTTGGTCATTCAATATGAAATGTCAGATTTCTAATCAAAAATGTAGTTTAGTATATATGAAACAAGAAGGAATACAATTGACCAAAGTATGCACCTATAATATCAACACAGTTTTGCCATCTTAATGGTAGCTTCCTTATGCCAGCAGTGAAGAAGCCTGGAGAGTGAGTGGCAATGAAATTGCAAAAGGCTTTTCTCACAGCTTGTTGAGAATTGAATATTTTTCCTTGCAAAAAGTGGTCCAAAGCCTGGAAGAAGTGGTAGTCAGTAGATGCAAGGTCTGTTGAATATGGTCAATGACAGAGAGTTTCCAAGTCCAGCTTCTGTAGTTTGAGCAGTGTTGTTTTTGGTAACGTGGTCTTGCACAAGAATTGACCTGTTTCTATTGACCAATCTCCATTACTTAATTGGAAGCATCCTGATCATTCCATCCAATAGTTTGCAGTAGACATCCCCTGTACTGGATTGACTAGGTTTCATGAAGCTATAGTGGATAATACCAGCACTGGGCCACCGGACACCATTGGCTTTTTCTGATGAATATGTGGTTTTGGACTGTGTTTCGGCACTTCATCTTCATCTTCATCCAACCATTATGCAATTGTCAGAAAGAATCCGTTTTTCATTACACCCAACAACACAGTGTAGAAATAGTTCACCTTTATGTCATGACAGCAAAAAAAGACAAGCTTTGAGATGATTTCTCCTCTGATGCTTGTTTAATTTGTGTGGAATCCATCTATCCAGCTTCTTCACTTTGCCAATTTGTTTCAAGTGGTCCATTTGTTGAAACAGTAGCATCAAACCTTGCTGCTAATTTATGTATAAGTTGAGATGAATTCACTTTCACTACAGCTTTTAGCTCATCGTTATCCACCTTGTTCTCAGGTCGTTTAAGTGGCTCATTTTCAAGATTAAAATCACCAGAATGGAACTTCTCAAACCATCAATATAGCGCATTCACTAGCCACATCCTTCCCAAACACTTCACTGATATTTTGAGCTGAGTTGCATTGGTTCCACAATGGAACTAATACTCGAATATAGCACAAATTTTTGACTTATCCATGGTTTCACAAAAATTGTTCTAAAAAATATTTGAAAGATAATCACAATCCAAAATGTGCATTTTCAAGACTCAGGATGTACTTTCACAATAAAAATAAAGCAAGAAGTGTCAACGTGAAATGTCAGAGATATTAACTGTCAAACTTATTACTTAAGGAAATGAGACATTTCATACTTAATAACCTAAATACTTACTTAAATATGCAAAGCTTTTGCTGACTTACCATTTACTGTAAGTATACATTTGTACATATATTTTCAGTTACAAAGCTGTTGTTATTTTAACCTTTGGAATACTTTATATTTTTTCACATTTATTAAACTGTAATTATTTGGTTACTGTCTGTTTTTTTCCTCCAAGTTGTAGGTCTGTGGTTCATTTTTGATCATCATTGTGTTCTTAACATATACCAGGTATATTTTTGGCCATGGACATTGGCCAGAGGTGACTCAAAAATCTGTAGGGAAAAAAGTAGAGGATCTGAATTTTAAACTGTAGGTCTAAAACTTGATACTGGCTCATTTTCAGTAGAAGACTTTAGGCAGTTAAAATTCACTGCAGTGCTGGAGGCTTACCAAGAATATTGAATTGGTAGTAGAAACCATTGAATAAGGCTGGCACCGCCATTACAGGGTGGATATGACACAGTATAATGACTAACTACTACTTCATTTTCATTCGTTTGGCATCTTCTCTTGGATTTCAAGGATTAGAATTTTCTGTATTATCCGAGTTGGACTCTGGACATATTTTCAAGAATTTTCCTTAATTTTAAAATCACCTACTCAATTAGTCAGTATATTTCAGAGAAGCAGACTGATAGGATATATATAGTCATACAAAAGGATATTTATTATGGGAATTGGCTCATGAAATTATGGAGGCTGAGAAATTCCATAATGTACCATCTGCCAGCTGGGGAAATAGGAAACCTGGTGGTGTAATTCAATTCGAGTCCAAAGTTTTGAGAAGCAAAGGAGATGGTGTTGTAACTTCTAGTTTAAGGATGAAGGTCCGAGAACAATGGGGACTGCTGGTGTAAATCCTAGAGTCAGAAGGCCCAGGAACCAGGAGTTTTGATGTACAAAGGCAGGAGAGGATGAATGTCCCACGTCAAGAAAAGATAGCAAATTTGTCTTTCCTCTACTTTTTTGTTCTATTCTGGCTCTCAATGAACGGAACAATGCCCACCCACATTGATGAGTGTGGATCTTCTATACTCAGTCTACTGACTCAAACATTAGTCTCTTCCAAAAACATCTTCACAGACACACCAGAAATAATGTTTTACTAGCTATCTGACATCTCATAGCTCAGTAAGGTTGACATATAAGTTAACCATTATACCAACCGTCTTGGGTAAATCTTTTTATATTTTAGTTTTGCTTGGAGAGGCATAGCAAGAGCGATGTTGCACTGAGTGATCAGGACCATGACGGAATGTTATGAGAGTGAGTAGTGTAGCTCAAGTCCTCACCTGCTCTACTTCTATGGTGAAAGAGGGAGAGGGGAAGCAGTAGAGGCCTTGATTGAAACCACAGAGTCTGAGATCAGGGCATCTGCATTAGGCAACAAGGTATTAAAATGCAAACTGAAACTTCAGTTGCTCTACACAATAAAACCTATAAGAGTATAAACAACTATTTATGAGAACTAAACTCCATGCAGCAGTTTATGATTCAAGCTGCTTCAATCTTATGCAGTTTGAGGCCTTCATCTCCCTCATAAAGAGAGGAAGAAACAGCTAGGGGATTGATTATGTGGCTGTCTTCCTACATCACTTTGACTATGAGTTAAAGTGATGTAGGTCACTTTAACTCATAGTCTATCAGCCAGGGCTGTCACATGATGCAACCCAATTTCAAGAATATTAAAAAAGACTCCACCGTTCTCTATTTATGGAATGGGAGAAGATTCAGATATTGATGAACCTTGTTGTATATACCTCAGTTCCTCATGACAACCTCGCTGCAAAGAAGTCATAAGGCTTTAGGGACTTCAGCAGGTATGCCTCTAGGTGGCAAAATATTGCAAGGGGAGATTCTCATTGGTCAATCTAACACTGAGCCTACTGTCTGAGGACAATGTTCTTGATCATAGATTATTGTTGCCTTGATACTATATCCTCTTCAGTGGGATAGCCATACAAATCATTCTTGATATTGAGCTTCATTCAGAGAAGAAGTTTGATATTAAAACTAAAAGATATGCTTGGCAGGCACAGGTCAAATAGTTCTAGCTTTAAAATTAAGGCGTATACAGTTAAAGCACTTTGACTGCATTAAGAGCTACGACACTAAATTGGTTTTGTTGGTTTCTCCGAACAGAGATCTCATGATAATTAATATCATTTGCTTTTGTTTTGTAGGGTTTTTTCGTTTGTTTGTTTTGGATATGCTGTTGCTATACTAAAAAGAGAAAATATCCATATATTGGTGAGGATTGAGGAATGGATACCATATTCCCAATCAAAGGGATGAATTTTAGTGGGACATACCTAACATGTCCTGGGCCTCGTGGCAGAAAATGAAATAGAAATAGAGTGATGGAACTGTAAGATAGCAAGTGTTTGCCTTAGATGCTATGAGGTAGACCATTGAGCACCAATATAGTACCTCGCTCAGTTAAATGTTATAAAACAAGTATCAGAAAATTTTTTATAGAAAGGGCCAGATGGTAAATATTTAAGGCTTTGTGGGCCATAAATCTCTATTGCAACTGCTATTTGTGCTGTTGTAGAGTTAAAGCAGAAATAAACAATATGTAAATAAATGAGCATGACTGTATTTCAATAAAACTTTATTTATAAAAACAAGTGGTGGGCCAGATTTGGCTTATGGGTTGTAGTTTGCTGACTCTTATCTAGTAGAAAAGAAAGAAATCCATAGTTTCTTGGCAGCTGTAACTTTGAGTACCTCATTTTATATGAGATGTGTTTGATCAAGGATATTTTGGTATGCCTCAACGAAGAACAAGGGAGGCATAAATGAATAGAGCCCACTGTTGTTTATGTGCTTATTCATGAATGCTTTGCACTACCATCTATTCTATAAGTATTACCAAACTTTAAATTCAGATTATTTACTTATAGTAGTGTTTAGTTACTGTTTGATAAATATATCAATGAATGAAAATAATATGAATGTCAGTATTTCATAATCTTTATACATATTTTCTGTTAGTAAATTTTAATATTATTTTTGCTTTGATATAACACTTGATATGTGATAGTAATATGTATAATTAGTTATATTTCAATTTTAGGTAAGCAAGAAGTGGTTCAATTACGGAGAACATTAAAATATAAATACCTGATGGTTTATGTATCATTGAGCATTAACTAGTAGTTATCACATGTTATTCATCTCACAACTAGTTTTAAAGAACCAACAACAAGCATTTGTGGTGTTATAAGTGTGCAGATCCTGTAATATAGGCTGAACCCTAGATTTCTGCAGTAAACAATACAGAAACAACATTTAAAATTTTAAAAAGTCCACATTCTGTTTTACAGTTGAAATCTAAGGACACATTTAGAGATACTGTGTTTCCAAAGCATTGCCTCCTTCTCAAATTCAGCACAACATGCAAATTAAAATGTTACAGTAAAGCATAAAAATCTTGACTTAATTAGCATGGTATGGGCATATATTAAATATTAATTTTATTTCTGAATGCATAAAGATATACTAATATTCTATTTGGATTTTTTAATTACCTCCACAGATGTCCACATTTATATAGTTAACCTCTAGCAAATACTTGACACATGAGGTCAAAAATATAGTACCATTATCTCATCCCATTAACATATTTTAATGTTTGGTAATATCATTTTGATCATTAAAACTTTTTTTACAAGCTGGATTACTTGGTTGGAAAGAAAGGAATAAAATTGATAACTGAAAAATAAACCCTATGCATATTGGTAATCATCTTTTGAGGCAGTTTCCAAGTCGTAATTTCTGGTTCCAATCCTCAGCGTGGTCTTGGGTGGTACAAATGGAAGACTGTCAGAAATACATATTGGATATTTTTCTTGTGCCTTATATAAGGCTGCTTAGAACAACTAAAATTCCAAGTTTCTTTGCTTTTAGTTAATTTCAAATACACTTACTAATGTGGAATTATTTTCTTATGATAATTAGAAGCTCAGACTTATGGCAATAACTATCTTTTTATAGGAAATTTAATTTTTTTTGTAAAGCAGTTTATTGTGTAGGTATAACAGTCCACAGAAAGATACAACTCCAGTTTATAGGATTGGCACTCATCCTGTAAAATTTTCAGGTGCAATATTCACACCGTCTTTTTTCATGATTTTCTGATTTTCTTCTTTGTGTAGATGTTAAAACTGAAAAGAAATGGTAACACTGTCAGAGCTGATACTATAACAAGTTGTGCCAACTCTCCATACTCTCTTCAATTTATTGAGCTTTGCTGTCATATCTGACTTAGACTTCCTACTATTTCAGATAAAGAGTATGGTTTTAAGAGATAAAGGAGGATAGCAATTTTCAGATACATTTTTTCTCTTCACTTTGCTAGAGATCTAGGCATACTGTTCACCAGAAGACAGTTTATATAACGTGCTTATGTATAGAAAGTTGAAAATATTTTAGTTGTCAAAGTCAAATCTATTTCATAGAGAAGAATTTTTTGTTTAAAGAGGCAGAAAGATGAATAAACTTATGAGTTGCTGCTGTGAGATTTTAAAAATCATGAAGATTATTATTCAGGTCAAGTGTCATTTAAAATTGCTAACGTCTTGTTGCTTTAGAACAATACAATTGATTCTGCATCCTCTTGCAAAACACAGCACACTTGGCAGAGAGGGCATGGCTACATGAGCACTGTCCTCTTGCGTCCAGAGCTATTGAAGACTTGAGTTTTGAGATTGTCTCAGGGTGCTCTAAAAGGTCTCTCTGAAGTTACCTGTGCAAACATTACCAGAACTGATAACGTTTAGAGAGCATTGCCAGAGCTGAACAATGAAGTGGCTGCCTGAGACATTAATTAAAGGTACCTGCCTGGTTTCTGTCCCTTAAACATTTAAACCCATTGAACCCATTCACCCTTCACACAGATACTCTTTACATTCACAGATGCAATAAAAGGTGGCTATATTAAAAAGCAAGTGTGAGTGGGTACCAGCTGTGCTGGTAGTGGCAGATTTGGTGGGCCTGTCCAAAATGCCAATGGTGAAGGATTGGGACAGGTGATCCCCAGGCCTCTTGAAGCCATGCTTATATACTGGAGCATCTAGAGCTGGGCCAGGGGACCTATCCTCATCCCCACCAGCTGGTGCATGGAGGTTCTGGCTGTGTTAGATATGAGCAGGATGACCCATTGGCCACCAGCAGAATGTTAAGGTGGAAGCCGCAGCACCTGTATCGTAGCCCTGCTACTGGGGAGGTCAGAGCTGTTTTCAGTGGGAGCAGCCACAGGCAGGTGGCTGAGGGGCATGTGCTTCATTCATGCTTCAGCCCTGCAGCAACTCACAATGGTGGTAGCTATGAACAATGAAATCTGTTCTTGGAGCTTGTGAAAATGCATAGCTGCCCCTCTGATGCAGCGGGTAGGGTCAATGCCAGTGGCTCTTGCCTCAATCTCACCAGCAATGGGTTTGGGTGGGAATGACAGTGGGGGTCCAGGGATGCGGAGGTGGAGGGGCTGTAGGGCCCCAGGGCAGGATGCAGTCTGGTAAGAGCTGAGCTCTCAAAATGGTGCCACGCTGTAGCTGCTTAGGACTTAGGGGTGTGGGGAACCAAGACTGAGCTTCCTCTCTGCAGCAAAGTCATTGTTCCCTGTGTTAGTTTCAGGGTCTGCAAAGGTTGAGGGGCTCTCCTGTAACTAGGAATTCCTCTTGGGAATGGACCACTAGGGGGCCCACTTATCTTTTCCTCCCATTAGGAAAGGCTGCCTCATGTCTCTCTCCTTCCTTAATTTCTGTCTTTCCTGTCAGTTGTCTGCTGAATTTCATTATTCTCTCTTAGATGATCTATTCAAAATGTGATTATCTACTTGCTATTAATATTTTTGTTCTTCTTTGAGGAAGAGGTGAGGTGAGTACCAGCCATCTAGAAGTCCTTCAATCAATTAGTCAAACAAGTTTTTGGCATTTTATATATATATATATATATATATATATATATATATACACACACATACACACACACACAGTAATTGTTGATGATCTGAAAACTTCATTCTTTAGCATAAAGTCTAGGCATTACATAGTTTATCACAGATGGCATTTTTTGATCCCCCCTAATCTGTTTTTCTAACTTCTTTTTAATTGTTTTTCATTTTTTTAATCTCATGTGTGTGTACATACATCATCTATTTTTATATGCTACACAAGTAAATATTTTGACATAAAGTTTTAGTTTAATAAATGCTTTGATAAGGACTTTCCAACAGTAGCAGCTCCTCTGATGACTGACTATATGCTGTTCTTCAAATATTTTGTCATGTACTTAGGGTTATTAAATAATAATTGCAATGTAACATTTGAGGAATATTCAATAAGTTCTGGTAGTTTTATATTTTCATTTATCTTCACAAATGATTTTCATATTCGAGTCATGGTATATTGCAAGAAAAGTGTGGCATATTAACCATCAATTATCCTTTCAGAAATAGTGTGGAAGTAAATTTTATTTAAAGGGCTGTGCTAGGAATATTAATATAAGGACATTTGGAGTTTAAGTGTTTACTCTGTATTTCTAAAAGCTGGGTTAGTATTGAATAAACATATTCTCAGATTTATTCAGCAGTATTTATGGCCAGACTGTCACGACTGTGTCATTTTATAGGAGTGAGAAAAAATTCAACAAGGCATACGATCTCCAATTTAAAGCCACTTTATGAATGTATTTAAATGTCAGGAAAAAATGATATATTCTGTCAGTTACATGAAACAAATAACAAACAAACTGACAAAATCAGTCAAACAAGTTTTTGGCATTATATATATATATACAGTAATTGCTGATAATCTGAAAATTTCATTCTATAGCATAAAGTCTAGGCATTATATAGTTTATCATAGATGGCGTTTTTTGATTCCCCCTCATCTATTTTTCTAACTTCTTTTTAATCGTTCAACTTTTTTCTGTGCATTTTTATCTTTATCAGTGAATAACCCTGGTAACTACACAATAGTTGGACAAAGTATTTTTTGTTGCTAAATAAGACTTTCCGGGAGAGGGAACAAATTTTATAATAACAATAATGGTGATAATGAAGATGTTGATAATGTGTAATACCCTATATTAAATATTTATTCCCAGTGATTCTAAAATACCTGTCTGGCATTCAAGAAACAAGTAGAACTGTTATAGCTATTCCTTATTGGTCATTTTGATATGTTCTTATCCATTACTGTAGTAGTAATTTGGATACCATTTTTCTGCATTAGCTGAATGAGGAATTTTGATCTTGATCTCTCTGAACTTCCTATCGGGTTAAATTTAGGATCACATGTTTCTAGTGAAGTTACAGCAAAGAGGATGTAGTTGAGTGTAGACAGGATTTGTGCAGAGTGGAAACTCCACTTGTTCACTTCATACACTGTTTATATCCATCACTTTGTCCTTTCTCCTTCTACCTCCAATTACAAAATAAACATTAAAAGTCAAAGAGATGAAAGATAAAATCAGCTAAAAGACTGCAAAATAAGGAAACATTAACTAGAGTAAGTCGGATTTCCCTTTTTTGAAATGTGACATTCATTTACATTCATAGAGTCTTTGATTTCATTCTGCCTTCTCAGACATTTATTCTCCTGTTACTTCCAAGCTGGATGGAGACTTTCATCCTCTGTGAATAAACAGGACAGAGAGTGGATCTTCATACCGCTCATTTTTCCCTAATACTCAAACACATTTACAACAATAATAATTGGTATTCACCTAAGAAAGAAAGATACAAATGAGGTTTTAGTGTTGTGTAGTAATTTATAGTGTATGAAAATGTTTTTATACTCAACAATTTGATGTATTTTAAATCTTCTACAGCAGCAGCAGCAACCTATACTCAAAAAAAAAAAAAAAAAAAAACAGGCTATGTAGAGTCACTAACAACACCTTTATTGTGTTTAGGAGGTGTGTTAGTTCATCTCGTTCTGCTATAAAGGAATATCTAAGGCTGGGTAATTTATAAAGAAAAGAGGTTTATTTGGCTGAAGCATCATACCAGTATCTGCTTCTGGTGAAGGCTTCGGGAGCTTGCAATCAAGGTGCAAGGGTGAAGGGGAGCAGATATGTCACATGGTGAGAGAAGGAGTAAGAGAGGGAAGAGGTGGTGCCAGGCTCCTTTAAATAACCAGCTCCCCAGTGAAATAATAAGGTGAGAACACACTCCTTGGAGAAGGGAGGGCACCAAGTTATTCATGAAGGATCCACCCCTATGAACCAAACACCTCCCACCATGCCCCACCTCCAACACTGAGGATCAAATTTCAACATGAGATTTAGAGGGGCCAAATATCCAAACCATATCAAGAGACACAAGAATCACTGGAGATGATGAAATATTAACATAACTATGATATTAAGTTCACTTCTTACATGGCTAAGAAGAAGGAGTACAAAGCCTGATGAAGAGGTTAATTGTGATTAAATCAATATCTACCATAAAAACCAAATTCCTTATTTCTATATCAAAAAGAGAAAACATACAAATCTGGAATGGAATGTTGTATATATTTCTTACAATTATTTGTGAAATAAGTAATTTTGACATGTGGGGTGAAAAAAGAAAATGAAGATTCAGCTACATGTGTATTCTAGGTGTTTTTCTGTTCCTCAGATGTGGTTTGTTTGGTCTGACAACCATAACAAAAGGTCAGATATCTTCGGCAATGGTACCTAGAAAGAAGGAAGTTTTGATTTGTTAAAATCTGTCATCACAAGTAAGATAAATTTGTTGAACCAAGATTAATTAAATTTCCTTTCCTGTTCTTGGTATTATGAGAAAAAAAGCTAAGTGATATAGGACTCTGAATTCTGGTGCCTTGGGAAAGAGAAGTAGATGTTAATATTTTTGTACTACTTAGAAAAAATCAAGAGGATACTAAAAATGGCCTGAATTCTGTACATAGACTGGACCTACTATGGTTAACATTAATCTGTGCCATCATAACGTTGTCCTGATATACAACTCTATCCTTGTTTTCTTCAGCCTGGACACAATGGAGAATAATGAAGACCTTTATAATGAGTCACAGTATCAAAAAGACCATAGCTATCATGTCTTAAATAGACAAAGAAATCCAATGTAAACATATTCATGGAGTCCTCTATTCTGAATCCTGGAATAGAAAATTGGACAGTTGGCCAATTTTGGCTATTTCTGCTTTTATTTTAAATATTATACTCCCAATTGAATTAATTATGGCTAACTAAAAGATCTTAATTCAAAGTAATCCTGATGCCTGGAAAAAATTAAATTGGCTAATTTAAATCATTTAATTTAGTGTCAAAGGATAATTTAAAAATATAAAGAAAATAGAAATGTTATAATTTTGTTTTGTTACACAGCACATGAAATTTTGGGTACCATGCCATCCCTCATCATACTCCAGAGGAAATCAGCCAATATTTTTGAATATATGTTTTCATGCTTTTTATGTCATGATTCTGTTGCAGTTGTCCAGGTAGGAATTGGAGCCCTTCCAAAGGCAACCACATATATCCTGGAAATTAAGAGCTATGGTTTATGCAATAACCTTATATGAGAATACTGTCTGTAAAGGGAACTGTATATTGAATAGGTCAAACAGTGATTAACAAAATCAATTATATAATTTTTTGTTCGTTTGTTTGTTTTACTATAACAGACACAGAGAGTTGGGAAGGATTAGAGGCAGAAAATCAAAAGAAATGAGCAGATTCATCAGTATGGAAGATTTTGTAAGGGAACAAAGAATGCCTACGTCTGAAGGTATGGTAACCTGCCATTGGTTCTTAAAGCTGCTGAATTTTGTGTATGGTTGCTCCTGATATCCAAGGAGTCTAAAAGAGGAAATGCAGAAATGGTTTTATGTTATCCTAATATTTTTGAGTATCCTTGACATCAAGTCCCATCACGTAAGACCATCTGCTCATGCTCCCTACCTCCTGAAAGAATATAATCCATCAGGAAATAAATGTTTTCACAAAATACGGGATATAGTTTAGGTTTTGATCTATTTCACTGATCTCAGGTTATGATTGTTGCTATATTATTTATTCTAGCGAAGAAAGAATGAATGAGTGAGACAGAACAGAGAGAATCTTGGAGAAATTGACCATGTAGAAGACATAGTAGGTGGTAGGATTAGTTTTTCTTGGTATGGAGCAGAGGAGTCTCAAGAAGAAGAATACATATTTGAACCCACTGGTATTTGAAGAATGAATAAAAATTCACAAGAAGTAGGAGTGGAAGGAAATCACAGGGACAGAGGAAAATGAGCAGAATATGAAGGTAAATGAGTGAATGATATAGTAAACAGCCGAAAATAACTTCTAGATAGATCAGAGAACCAACATGTGAAAGTTATAAAGACAGTGTTATCGGTTCAATAGGTAAAAGCATTATCAAATAATAACTTCCCCAAAATAATCATTTTCTCCTCAAAATAATTATATCCACTTATGTGGATTTCCTAAGTAGAAAGTGAATATCATCTTCAGGAAAATTATAATATCATATCATGTCTTATTATATGTTAAAATAATACCACATCTGCATTCAAAATAATACTAGATCATCTACATGGACTTCCACAAATCTAATGTTTTGTTACTCTATTGGCATTTGTGGCTAAGGAATAAATTAAATGTAGTATTTTAATGTAATATGGTCTTTAGAAAATACCAGGCCAGAAACAAACATTGAACCATCATTATTCAGATTGTGCTTTGTCATATCCTGGTACTACAAGAATCGTTTTTCTATGATATATAATTCTATTTTGTATACATTCTACATGAAATCTTATTTTTCTAAGAAAATATGTCTTTAGACATTATGTATATCCTATAAGGAATTGAAGTATGAAATATTTGTAACAATTTAATATACATTGTTATTCAGGATTCTTCTCTTTATGTGTGTGGGAAAAGAACCAATTCAAACTTGTTTAATCTTTATAAAAAGCAGTAATCATGATCTGACGGCTTACGTAGCTGAGAAGCACAGGGCTGGCTCTACAGATTTGACATAAGGAAAAAATTGGTAGAGTTGCTTCAGTTTCACTAAGCAATTGTGAAAGAGGAATTAATTTGGGAATTTGCTTCTGTAAGAGGATATTGAGATATGAATTCTTGAAACGACGATGGTAAATTATCTGTTCAAAGTATTGCTAACACAGGAAAATTTAGAAGTTCCCTATAGGGAGATTGTATCTGTTGGTATTTCATTTAGCTTAAAGAAAAGAAACATTTAATTTGGCTTAAAAATTATTGCACATAGGGATATTATACTTGAACTTTCTGCATCTCTACATTTATACAAAGTGATATTGCTTTACCTTCTTGGTTTGATAACTATTTCAGCTGTAAATCAAATACTCCAGACTTTTAAAGGAAATATTTGTCTTAATTTTATTTTATTTATTATTTATTTTAATATTCTACAACTGAAAGGAGTTTTAAGATATAGAGGAGTGTTTAGACCAAAGCTTTCCTGCGACCATCCTGAAGCCATTGACTAATTGTTAGATTGGAAAAACAAATACTGCAGGAGAAGCTAAAATCCCATTTTTGAAAGACAAGTTTTCTTCCTTCCTTACCCTTTTGAAAAATAGGCAAAAGTTACAGGATATATTTGAATGAATGTTTGTAGATGTTATATATTTCAAAATGTTACACATAAAATACTGTATGTAAACGCTTTCCAAGATGACTTCAGGAAAATTATTATATGAATGAAAAATATATGATTCATAGCAAGATTGAATCATTTTGTTTTTAAAAAAATGAGCAGGGGTTAAGTCGCAATGTAAAATTGAATACCAGAGGCTGGATTTAGGAGTGGTCTAAGAAATTACATTTGAGCTTCTTGACTAGTCCAGTTGATATAAGGGCATATGGGATGATTATACACAACTCATCCGTTCAGCTGGGGAAATATCTAAGAGTAAAATGTGATTGCATTCACTGATCAGACACCAAGATATTACTTTTCTGAGAAGAAACTAAGATAGGCTGAGATTTGAAGACAGAGGCCAATGACAAGAAGACCTAAGATATGTCAGATAGAGAGGTGATATTTAGTATCACGTTCTAAAAAATGCTGCAGGGTTGATCTTATAGTGTCTTGTATTTTCTTTTGTATTTTTTCCTTACTAGTTTCAGTAGATCAAAGTTTTAATAAAAATGATGATCCTTAGAAAACATTTTTAGGAGACTACAATAGGATAAATGATTTAAGTTCATATAATACATTGTAAGAAGGAATTAAAATCATAATTTGACAAAGAAAATGGGGAGAAAAGGCATTAGTTGGTTGGCAGTTAATCTCAGAATTATTTCATGAAGAAGAAAGTGTATTTGAGTTTAACTAGCATGACATGTTCAGTGTATTCACAGATCTGGGAAAGACCATTTCCCCAAGGACAATTCCTCTGTCTTAAGCCACCACTTTATATTTTTCCCTAGGCTTCCTATACAATTTCATGTGACCTTTAGTTTGATCTTATCTCTGCTAGTGAACCACTTTTTAAAAATTTTCTCTTGGGTTGTATCTGAAGAAAGATTTTGCTATAATTAAACAGGAGTTACAGGGGAAAGAGGATATAGGCATGCTAATGAGATTTAAAAGAAATGCTTTGGGATTTATCAATTTGGTAGTTAAATTATTGATGAGAAAGATTTCACTAATCAAAAATCAGATTTAAGTGTATTTTCAAAGTCCAATTATGTTCAGTCAATTTGCCTTTTAATTAAAAACAAACAAGTGATCTTAGGTTTCCTTGGTCTTATATGAAAACCAATTATTAATAAAATACAATTCACTGTGGCTTTCCAAAGATGAAGACCTTTTGTGTCATTCTTCACATTAAACATAAAAAAACAATAAATATGGCACTAAAAGAGGATATGCCATTTTTATTCTGAAGTGATCCTCAGTAATGTATATAGAAAAGTTATTCATAGACATTTTAGAAAAATCTTTGAAAAGAACATTATTAATAGCACCAACATTATCACAATAGATGTTTTAACATTTACATGGCTTTAATAATTTATTTTTAAATTTTATTTATATTTATTCTCATTTAATAAGCATTATATTTATTTTTATATCTTAACACCATTAATTTAATATTTAATGAATGCTCACTGAATGATACATTTTGTATACTCTCATTTACTTAGAATGGTTAAAGTCTAAAATTTAGCTAATTGACTAATTTTAAAATTTTTTTAATTTAATGTTTTTTGTTTGTTTGTTTGTTTTTAAAGACAGGGTCTCACTGTGTTACCCCAGGCTGGTTTCAAACTCTTGGGCTCAAATGATCCTCCTGCCTCAGCCTCCTGAGTATTCTTTGAAAAGAAATGCCTGTATAGAGGACATCATTTTTCTAATAAAGACTTTTTTCTAGTGACTTTGTATAATTTACCTATGTTCTCTAAACTTCTGTTTCTTTATATATAAAATAGCAATAATATTATCTACGCCACATGGCTGTTGAATAATTAGAATTGAACAAAACAATGCACCAGTTAACATTATTGTCTTTTTTGTGAGTCTTTCTTCTAACTCAATTCCAACCTCTGAATTACACTTATTTTACTTAAATCACTGAAGTCTTTGACTCTTCTTTTGTTTCTCTTCTACTAAAATGTGTCTTTTTTTAACCTACCTTTCCACTTTCTTTTTCTTTTAAAAGTCCTGTTTAGTAATCTCAGTATTACAAAGATTAGTCTGTTCTTCAGCAATCAGGAACTTTTTAAATCCAGCACACCTCTCCAATATACGTGCATTTATTTATTTATAAAATGAACATATGAACTAGATTATATTAAAAATATTTGCTTAATACATTGTTAAACTGAAATCTAATTCTCATTCCAGTTTCTTTAATTAATTAATTTGAATTTTTCTCAATGCTGAAAAACATAACTCATAAAATCTAAATGCCCAGATAGAAGAATCCTATCAGTAGCTGTTTAAATTGTACAGTAATGATCATTTTCTAATCACATTCACTATTTAAGATTTATCTTGGTTGAAATTCCACACAAATTCAACTTTTTAGTTTTAATTTCATCAAAAAATCTATATATTTTCTGTTATAAATCAGTTCTTCTTTCAAACTAATGACAATGTCTTGCACTTTTATACCTTTTGCAAATGGTTTTATAAGTTTCCTATAGTTTTTGAATTTTTTTTTAACAAGTTAGGAACTTCTGTTTCCACCTTTTTCTATGTTATTGCTTTTGTATTGTGCAGATACGTCCTTAATGGGTGGTGCTTTTATGTCATTTCTAACAACTAAATAATATAACAAAGGAAACATTTCTAATATCTGTTTTCTAAATACTATTTACCTACCACAACTTTCTTTCCAAAAGCATTTGCTTTCCGACTGTTTGTTAAAAGATCTCATTTTTCTTAGACACAGATTTAACATGCTGTTTTTTTTCCAAGAACTCATGGGTGGTATACCACTGATAATATATTACTTATTTATGTCTATCAATGTACTAATGCTAGGCCAACAAATTTGGATCTCTTTTCTTTTTGTAAAGGAAAACTATGTAATCTATCTTTAAGTTCTAAAACCCCATTTACACTTCTCCCTAAATATCCGTAAACCTCAGTGCAGAAAAAAAGTTTCTTAGTCATGTCTTACCTTTTAGCAAATTACTGTACAGATAAATATAATTTAGATGTATTGACTTTATACAATTAGGCTCATCAATGACATTTATATATTTCTTGCAGCAACTTCTTTAGGCAATAACTGACCTATGACTAATGTAATAAATGAATTTCAAATGTAGTATTCTCATTAAATAGTAGAAATAAATCCATATTTCAAGTAGTATTATAAATAACAGTTTTGAAATTTTTCAAACTTCTTTTTCTAGCTGATTAATTGCTTTCACCTGAATACTTAAATGACTGTCAATGCTGTTTTTGTTGTCGTTGTTGTTATTTGTTTATGCTTGCATGATTGGCATTATCTCAATTTGCGTTTTGAATGGAGGGGTAGAAGACTTTTAAGCTGCTTCTCAATTTTGTGAGGGTTAATTTGGTTAATGCTAAATAAAATAATTTGTGAACTGCTTAATTGGGAGCATATACATTGCAGTAAATTTTAATGCAGTGAAAGTGAATGCTGAGGTTCTAAGTGCTTGCCTGCTATTATATAAAACGAAGCTTTTTCTTCAGCATACATAACCTATTTTATAACAAATGGCCACCCGACATACGGAATTTAAAGATCAGTTGTGATCCATATATTGAACATCAGCAAATCTTTACTTCCTTCTTTTTTTGTAAAAATGATTACAAATAACATTTCTACCATTTTTTGCTACTTTCTACTAGATCGTCTGCAAGTGATCTCTTGTGCTTTGATCCCTCTTATAGGCTTTAAATGTAGAAGAGCGATCTGGGTAAATTTTGAGATTAAGTCATTTCCCCAAATTACAATAGCCTTTGCTAGGAACCATTTAGGCATCTTTGTGTGTGTGTATGTGTGTGTGTGTGTGTGTGTGTGCATAGTTTGAAAACTATTTTTGATTGCATCTGTTTTTTTTTTAAACTTGACTAAAGAACCATATACAGATAGCACTGAAATTAAAATTGTAGATTTTTAAGACTAATGCCATGTTCTTTCCATCACACCCTACTTCCTCCCTGAAGAACTAACTTTCTTGTCTTTGTGTTCAGACTGGAGTGTTAATGGCAAGTCTGGACTCTTAGATATTTTATAATCTCTGGTGTGTAAAATTAGTCAGGAACTGATATAAAAAAGATCAATGAACTAAATGGTCAATTTTCTCAGTTTGCCATACTGTAAACAATTTCTTAAAGTAGACTAATGTATATAATTTATACTTATGCTGAGAACTTTAACAAAGAAAGAAAATAACAAGCTTTCACAGGCTTAGCAATTTTTATTCCTTTCCACTTCTCTTCTTCATATGTCATCTTACCTTGGAAATCAATAAAAAGGATTCCTTTTAAATCCATTTATGTCCAAATTCAACTCTGAATTCAACAAGTGCTTCAAAAAGACAAACTAACCTAGTTTTCTAGACCCCATGAATTTGCTCAGCTGGATAGAGATGCCATTTTAGATTCTTGTATGTCCCAAAGCTTATTTCTGAACATAGTTTCTCTTTTTAATACAATCTCCATCTTTCTTCTCTTATCCTTGCTGACATTTCATTTCAATCAGGGTTGAAGCTTCGCCTTCAATCTTTTTGAATCGACTTTTGATGGATACAGGTGGTTTGTTACCAGCGGCGGCACCTATTAGAGCAGTGGTGTCTGTCAGTCTTTGATTTTCCCCCTACAGGTCATTGTTTATCTTATTCCTGTCTATTTTAGAAACTTCACTGAAGCTTAAAAATATATTTAAAAGCCAATTTACCATTTTTAAAGGATCATTTTCTTTTGTTGTTGTTTTTGCTATATCCAAGGATATAGTGTTACGTTTTGATATACAAGTTTTCCTCCTTTGTTATCTACTAACATCATCAGAGAAATGAAGAAGAATGTTTTCAGTATGTAAGCTATACTCTGGAAGTGTGTTAAAATTTTTGGAAGTCGCACTATTATTTAAGTCCAATAATAAAACTTCTGATAAGTAAGTGCTTCTTAACCATTTTTAAGGAAAGTATTATATTAAAAAATGACAAGGCTCCATGTATTTATTATATTGTCTCTGACATTACGGAGTAGATGACTTTATAAATTACAGCCTTTTCTCAATTAAGAAATGTATTAACTGAGGCCCTCATTTAATGCAGTAATGTTAATTCTTCATATATAGAAGAAATAAGAAAATCATAAACTTCGGGAAACTAATAATAAATTCCACGGTCATTTAGCTATGGGAAATTAATGCACAATAACAAGATATAATCTCATAATAAATATTAAGCTAGTTAAACATAAAGAATAATCATAGATTGAAAGGCCATAGTTGTGAACACAGCCTTGGACTCTCAAGAGTTTTCTTGGAAATTATAATTAAAGAGATGGTAAAAATACTAAAAAAGTAAAAGCTTAGAGTCTTTGTTGATGACAATGGAGGTGCATACTTTACTGGCTGGTAAAATTACAAGATTGGCTAAATTAAAGCCCATGGTACATCCTGAGTTATAATTTGAAAGAATACGCAGAGGTTGATGGAATCTGATTAATTTAAATAAGCAAGTACCGCTTGTTTATCAGACAACGTAGATCGAGAGTTTTATTATTTTTTAATATAATCACTAAGCATTGAAATCCAGAAAAATACTGTAGCATTCAGAATAGAGAACTGAAGGAGTATAAAATGAAAGTAAAAGAACCAGACTATCATTTATTTTTTAAATAAGTCTTTCCATTTACTCTCATAATCATATATTATTTGCTAAGAAATGTTCACAATTCTGAAATAACATACAAAGATAATTTTAAAATATTAACCTGCTAAGCAATGAATGATATTACAGACAATATGAAGGAAATTCTCTATATTCATATGTAACATTGTTTCAATGAATGTTACTTAAGTGAAGCCTACCTTAAAAGAAAAAGTAGTATATAATTAAAAAGTGACCTATTAGTACTGAATTATGCTGAGCCAAATAAACAAAATAAATAAATATGTAAAAAATATGTTTTAAAGTAAGGAAGAGGAATTTGAAATACACAAAGACACATGCAAATAAACATATTACAAAATGGTGTTGTGTACATATATAAGTAGACAATAGAATGAAATAATTGAAAATAGATCCAAGAATGTATTTATGGAAATATTTCTAGAAGTATACATAGTTTTATAAATAAAGTGATACAAATGGCATTGTCTCTGAGATATAGTTTATAGAATTTCCCAGAATTCTATGACCATGGAACTCCATTTTGACACATCTGTGTTCAGTTTAATATACCGTGGGAAACATTCATTTAGAACTTGTTTGAATGGAAAGTCTGATATTTATCATGACAGAATTCTTTTTCTACCTGCAAATTAACCAAATGCAGAAAGGTCATTCAAAAATACATTAAGGTTCATTCAATTATTTTACTAATATAGCACTTGGGGAAAAATAATCCTTCTCTAAGGCAGAAAATGAAGCACACAACAAATATTTTCATTCATATAAGAACAACTATATTATTATGTTTAGACATTTTGTGGCTTATAATTCAATTCTAAAGACAATGAAACAAACATTTTAATAGGATTCAAATGATGAATTAGAAATATTACTTGGCATCTTGTATTACTGCAGTAAACCAACGAAAATTTGAAATTAAAAAACAATTAAGAATAACCTTTTCATAATAGGAGTCTTTAGAAAGAACAATGGGAGGAAAATTGACCTCCATTTATCAAAATTTTCATATAGGTACAGCAATATTGAAAGTGGAATTAGCAAATGAATTAATTCAGGAGAGAGTACAGATACTGCTTGGGATATTAACAGAAAACTTTTATGTTAAAATTGTGGCATTTCAAATCGGGTGGAAAAGAACTATTAACTAATATATTGATATAATTGGCTAGCCATTTGAACTTTGTACTCAAAAATCAACTTCTCATACTATATGAATAACCAAATTTCAGATAATTTAAAATTCTAAATTTTAAACTTGGAACAACTAAAAAATATCAAATAAAATAGAAATTATTTGTATATTCTCAGAGTGGAGAAGATATTCTTAAAGAAACTGGATTCAGAAAGAAATGTACTAATTTTATTTGGTTCTTTCTGCATGTTATAATTTTATGATTTAAAACTTCTAACATAAACTTTTGACATATGATTTGATTGCCTCTTCCACTTTTAGTATTCTATTATACAAAATAGTCAAGATATGATCAAAGTTACATGCACAAGATATTATGATTGTCTACATAGTTGTAAATGTCATTTATGATATTGAATATTTGTAAAGGAATAAATATGCATTATTATGGAAATGGTTACATAAATAATGGACAATAGTAGTGCTTCAGAAGAATTAGACATGTGCATTTATCTATTAAAGAAACAAAGATATTTTATTAAATGTAAAAGCAAGTCTCAAAACAAGTTTACAGTATGATTTCTTATTTATATGTAGATTCTTAATTAACAATAGAAAATAATATGTGAAGATAAATGCATAGCTGTAAATACTATTTTCCTTTGGTAATAGGAGTGGCTATGTGTTTGTGTATATACATATATATATAGTGAAGCAGGACACAATTATTATTATATATATTTAGATATTACTTAAAATTTACATAGTGAGTTTTCATTATGTAAATATTTTTTAAATTTAAATAAAAAGACATGTTTATAGTTTCAAGTTAAAGATTTTTTGTTTCACCTACCCTACAGTGTTGACATTAGCATATATCAGATAACCTTCAATCATATTGGAAAATACAGGGGCATTTTTGAAAGTAAATTCTCAATTTCACTATTACTTAGTTTGCTTACATGTAATCCATTTTTGTTTTACTTCCCAAAATCTCAAAATCTTTTATCATGTTTCCGATTCTTAATTGTAACTTCCCTTCAGTATTATGTTTATTAAAAATGGTAAACAACTTTAAGGAAAGTATATTTTTATAAGAAACATAAAATTTATTTAGGGAGGAGATGTAAAAAGACAAAAATACACAAAAGTCTAATTTTCAAATGCTAATAGATGTTTCCAGGAAGAATTGTAAGACAGGATGAAATAAGTTATTTAAACACTGCCAAAGAGGAATATAGACATAAAATATCATTTTACTCTATTACTCATATTTATCAAGTAATTTCAGGAAGTTCATACAATTGTAATTGAACTGTCTTGTTCTGGTCACATCATGTCCAAGAACATTTCTCATTTTTTTTTTTTAAATAAGACTGTAGCAAATGAGGAAAAGAGCAGAGTGCTTTCTGAGAAAAGAATTTGGTGTTTTTTTCTCCTACTCTCAACAACAAAATGGTAGTTTAATTAAGAAACAGGCTAGAGAGACAGTTGTGAAGAGAGAGGAAAAGTAGAGAGCTTCCAGAGAACAAAAATCATTTGTGTCTTAATCACATTTTATCCAAGAGCAAAATTATGTCTTTATTTGTTTTTGGCAGATAATCAACATTAGCTCCTAACTTTTGTTGTAATAAGTGCAGCAGGTGTACAGATGGATACCTGGGATAATTTGATAGACTTGGAGTTTAGGAAGAACAGGCAGCTGCTCTGAGCCATATTCACACCAGGTGAGGACTTAAGGGGAGATAACAATGACGGCATGGGGTCTTCTTTCTTGGCAAAAACTGTTATTTGGCATGAAAGAAGCAATTTCAATATGCTGGCTGATGATTCTACAATGGGGACATATGTTTAATTACAGAGGAGGGCTTTATCCAATAGATTTCCAGAATTCTTGATATCAGTTTCTCAGTGGACACATTTGTTCAAGATGTTTTGGACCTCTCAGTATTGCACTAGAAATCCTCAGATATCTTCCTTGAAATTAGTGTGACAAAGTGAGGCTGCAGATTATTAAGTAGGAGGTGCACTTTTTTAAAAAAAGAAAATGATAACATCTTAGTTGTTCTTAATTTTCTGTTTGTGGAACTGACTCAGTTGACATATGAGAATCAAGGTAAGTTTTATCATGGTTTTCATTCTTAAGCATAACTGCTCTTCAGCATTATTTTTATTATACACTATAAACAATCTTAGGAAAAGTATATTTTAAAAAGAAACATAAAATGTATTTAGTGAAGGATGTAAAAAGGCAAAGATACATGAAAAGATATGTACTAATGTCTTTTTTCATAGTTAAGTCTCTCCAAAGTCAGAGTGTCTTAGTTCACAGGCTCAGAATCTCAAAAAGCCACTCAATAATAAAAGTAAGGAATTTGTGAAAAAATATCATAAGAATTTAGAATCTTCAAGGAAAATGGAAAGAAAAATTGTACTATATATTTAAATTTTATAACAAAACTCAAATTATTGTAATTTAAAGTATATCTTATATAGTTGATTAAACTGACAATCTTCTATCTGCACTGCTTGAATAAAAAGCCATCTTTGTCAAGATCACAAAACCTTCAACTTGTCACTTCTGTGGTTTGTTCTCAGGACTCTTCTTGACTTCTTCCCCAAAACAATTGATAGAGTTTATTCCTCCTTTCTGAAACATTAATAAAAACAAGTGGATTGTGCAGATGGAGGGGTGCGTGTCAAAACTTGGAGAGATAACATGTAAGGAAATTTCCTTTTTTCATTCCTCTCAGTTTTCTCATCACTTTGACCAGTGGTCAGGGCCCAGTCATGGAGCTGCATGGCAGAGCTCTAGTTGGGCAGCTAAAAGTCTAAAAGAATCTGATTTTCTTGGCTAGAGATATCAGTAAATAGAAGCCTTGTAGACTAGGAAGTATAGTGAAAACCTCAGAGAAAAGAGAGCTGAAGAAGGAGATTCTGTGGTTTATACATGATCCCATACAAGTTTTAGACTCACCGCTGACTGTGTATGCAAGAGACAGAATCAAAGTGGCATGGCAGAAGGCTTTAAAAGTGAACTGAGATTTAAACTACCACCCCAGTCTGAGAAAAATTTCTGAATGGAGCATGTCTTTTTCAGATTCAAAGCAGCATAACTGAGGCTTGATAGCAATCACTTCTCACAGAGGGCAAAATAGAATTTGAAACTTGAAGGTTAATTGCTTGATTTTCTGCTAAAACAGGTGAAGAAACATAACCAAAACAAAAATCAGCATTTTTACATGATTATTACAGGATGCCGATTCTATACAACCTAATATTTTAAATTGTTTGACAAAGAACCAGAAAAATGTAACCAATCCTAAAGGAAAATATAATCAACAGATATCAACTCTCAGATGATTCAGATGTTGGAATTACTAGAAAATGATTTAATGCAACTATCATAATAACTATGGTGCATGAATTAAAGTAAATGCAAATAATATGAATGAAAACATATAATGTTCTTGGCATAAAAAAGAAATTATGAAATTAAAATACATAAAATATAAATTTCACTAGATGATGAATGTAAATTACAAGGGAAAGAACCAGTGATCTTTCAGATAGTTCAACAGAAAACATCCAATCAGACGAATAAACAAAGAGAACAAAAAAATTGAAAAATTCTAACCAGAGCCTCAGGTACAAATGGGAAAATTTCAAAATGATTTATGTTTGAGTTATTGGTTTTCTAGGAAAACTAGAGAAAAAGACTAGGACAGAAATATATATTTGTATAAATGATGATGAAAAACTTCCCAAATGTGGCAAGAGACATCAACTTATGAATTTAAGAAGTTCAATTCGAGAAGCAAACCTCAAACAAGAAAAACTCAAAGGAAACCATGCCTAGACACATCATACTCAAACTTCTGAAAACTAAAAGTAAAGAGAAATATTTGAAAGAAGCTAGAAAACAATAACAGTCTACAAATCGGGGAATGATGATTTCAGTAACTGTAGTTTTTTTTATCAGAAACCAAAGACCAGGAGATAGGTGAATAATTATTTAAACTGATGAAAAGAAAGGATCTGATAAGCTAGAATTTTATGTTATCTTCTTCATCCATATCTATATCATCTCTTCAGAAACTAAGTAAATTCATTATTAAATAGAGTTTAAAAAGTAATTTTTTGTTAGAAGATCTACTCTAAAAGAAATATTGAAGAAAGTTCTTAGAATTGGAGAGAAATAATAGTAGAGAAAACTTAGTTCTTCTTAGTTCTTTGTTCTAGGAACAAAGGAAGAACAGCAAAGTTAGTTAATAGTCACATTTTAAAGAATAGTTTTTATCTTAAATTATTTAAAATAAGTAAAACTGTCTTTATTTACAGGGGGACATGATTGCCCACATAGAAAATCCCAAGAAATCTACAAAAACATCTAATAAAACTATTCAGTTTAGCAAGACTGGAGAACACAAGGTCTATGCATGTTTTATTTTTGGTTGTTTGGGTATTTTGGGTTTGCCATATATCATTTACAGTAATAACAAAATACATTAAATATTTAGGCATAAATTTAAAACAAATGTATGTAGAATCTATATGCTATAAATGACAAATCACTCATGAAAGCAATTAAAAAAGACTTAAGTAATTGGAAATATACACCATATTTGTACATTGAAAAATTAGATAATGTTAGGATATCAATTTTGCCAGATAGGTCTTCAGATTAAATGTAATCCTAATCAAAATTCTATTAGGACTTTATATCTAAATTGACAAGCTATTTTAAGAATTTATATGGGTGCTCATGGGAACTAGACTAGCCAACACAAATAAAAAATAAAGTTGTGGAATACATACTACCTAATTAAAAGTCATGAAATTAAAATTACAGCAATAAAGACAATACATATTGATGAAAGACTCCTAGATCAAAGGTACATAATAAAGAGTCCAGAAATAGACTTGCAGATATGTGGTTAATTGATTCTCAACAAAGCTGTAAATGCAGTTCAATAAAGTTAAGATTGTCTCATCTTTCATAGCAGGAACAATTATTTCTTTTTCCCGAAAAAATAATTTAGTCTGGATATGGATTTCTTTTCACAATTTGCAATGCTTCCTCCAGCACACCATAAGTTGACTTAATGTGTTGGCATCTTTAATATCAGAAAACATATCACAGCATATCTTCTGACCAGGGAATTCACTTGAAGTGAGTAAAGTGTGGCAATATACTCGTGTCACCTTAATTTATTCATGGTGTTATAACATCCATTGTCCTGCAGCTGACCTAATGTAACAATGGTGTGGCCATTAGAAACTCAGTAATGATGCTTGGTGGGTGATAACATCTGTCAAACTGGTGATTTTCTCTAAATTGTAATATGCTCTAAATTAGTGTTCAGTATGTATCATTTCTCCCATAGCTGGAATTGATAAGTCTAGGAGCCAAGGTGTGGAAATGGGAGTAAATTTCATTACTATTACCTACAGTGATTCACTGCAAAATGTTTGCTTACCATCTCTGCAAATTTGGGCCTTTTTTTCTGGCTCCCAAAGAAGCAATAATTTCATCAGGAAACCCAACACATGTTACACTGAATTGGAATAAGATTGTCCCTTGGCCACTTTAAAACCCATAGGCTCATAAAGGAGCCTTTAATATGCTGACTGTTAATGACAGATGCTGTTTATCTAGTGTTTATAGGATTACTAATATAAAATGAGGTCAACATTGAATATGTCTGGAACTAGTTGCATTTCCTAGTATTCTCAAGTTCATTGATAAATGTAAACAAGAAATGATAACAATAATCACATACGGGAAGGATTGCTAATGACAGAGATTCTTTTAAAACGATTATTTGGTTCACCTCCCTGTCCCCCCAGACAAATGACCATGCTCAGCTGTGGTGCTGCTGAGGACAAAGAGTAAATGAAAAGATAGGAAGAAAGGGGTTATAAATATCAACTCCATCCAGCAAGCTGGAGAAATGAGGACTGCAGCACTCATGTACTTTTTCTTCTTTGCCCTGATATATATATATATATATATATCAGGGCAAAAGACATATTATTTGCAAAGAAGCAAATAATATATATATATAAAACAATCATATATATATAATATATATATTATATATAAGCAAATTTATATATATATAAATTATTTTTCTTTCTTCTACTCTCCTCCAATTTATCATAAGGTGTGGTAACCCTATATTTTGGTATTTAAATTAGAAGACAGCGAAAGGAGACTATGACAGATTTGAAAGTCATAAGGGACCAGATACAATGACCTAAGGGGCTTTATGTTTCCCCACTTGGCTGAGAGTGCCTTTGGTGACTGTAGTTTCATTATGTTAAGTGGAAATAGAACGGTGTAACTCTCCTTACTAGGATGTTTATTAGGCAAAAAGAATGTATGAATACTTAACAAAGGGGTGAGCTGAGCTGGGTTATCTATTGGCAACTTGCCATCACCACCACCTCCTTTTAAAGTCAGCTCTGCAGGGCACAGGAGAAGCTGGTAAATATACTTACCAGAATCCATTTTCCGGTATTGTTCCAGGACATATGTTGCCAAAAAGAGGTACCTGAATAAAAAAGGGAAGGTAGAAGAGAAGTCGTTTTCTTCTGGAGTCAGTTGTGAATAGATATATGGGCAGATGTGAGAGTCATTAAATCTCCCCAAGAAGCTCCTTAGAACCACCCACCTCACTGCTTGGAATAAACAGATGGTGAAGAATTCTGAGATTTCTTCTCTTCCTTCCAAAGCTGTGAGAATAAACTACCTTAATGCTTCAGACAGAGTTCTTCAGTGTCACTTTCCTGACTTTCTGTGCCATTTTTCCTGACTTTTGGCAACGAGAATGGCTTCCTTAACTTTTGCTCTTTCAACTGGTCCGGTTAGTCCCTTACTTCTGTATTAAACTTTTTATTCCCATATTACATAAACTGGTTTATGTTTTTGCTGTTGTTATTGCTTTATTTGTTTGTTTGCTTTTTTATTTTCTTGACCAAACCCTGTTTTAAGATTCTGTGGCAGAGGATGCTGGAGCTTGCTAATTAGCTCAGAATCAATTATCCTCAAGGTGGTGAGCAGGTGAAAATCCCTATCAGTTCAATCAGTAAATTGGAAAGTATGTAAGGTGACTCTTGAATATAATTTAAAAGAACACAAAACTGAACTTTCTGATTCCAGTTGTTACAATATCTGTATACTTTTTGAGACGTTGCCTCCCAGAATGGTATTTGGAAATAGATTAACATTTTTGGTTGGGTCAGGTGGTCTGTTTAGATAAGATGGAATGGGATATGTGTTTGTGTAAGTGCCTTGCTTGAATGAGGAACGCCTGATTGGTGTTGGAACTCAAAGGGCCCACTCGCTCAGAGCCTTTTCTCATGCCTTAAGAAGCTATATTTTGGGAGATAAAAAAAGAAATAAATAGGTGACTAGGACAAACCTTAAATCTCGTTGCCCCTCATTTTATATATTTGTAAAGTCAGAGTAAAAATAACACTTTTGAAATTTGAATGATAAAATCATTTGTAAATAGATTACACAGTGCTTGGAATAAATATCCAATACATTGTAGTTTTCTGGGATCAGCAGAATTATAGGGACTGAATACATGCTTCCTAGTATTTTATGAGAAATTTAAGATTCAGATCCCTTTTTGAAGTTGTTAAGCTATTTTTTAAAAAGTCTTGTATTTGTATTGACTTCACTTGCTTCAGAGAGATAAGAATGCCTTCGAATTCAGTTCCCCTCATTGAATTAAAGAAATAAAGACTCCTTCTAGACCTTTGAAGGTTATTCTTTGCCTCACTGCTGCCTCCTCTCCCCACAGAAAGGGCCAAAGTTCCTGGAATACTACCGTTGTGGATGATCCTTTCCTAACATAATTGATTTCTATCTCCACTTAAAATGTTTGCATCTGAAGACAGTAATTCAAAGAACCAAATGGTTTGTTCCCTGGGACAGGGCAGAACAGTTGAAGTAATACTCAAAATAAGTCACATGGTACTTTTTTGTTAATTATAGCTACTTGCCTGTAGTACAAAAATAATTAAGAAAAAAATTTTTAAAGATTCATTTATTTCTTAGAATCTTATAAGAAAAATGACATTTACTTTTTTTAAATAAAAATTCACAATGAATTAACTAAAACTACTTTTCAGCATAAGTTAATGCCAATGCTGACATCATGCAAATATAGGGAAACCAGACATTCATTTTGATGACCATATTACAGACTACATTAGGAATTCGTTAACTGATGAGCTCCATCTTATTTGTGGTTTGCTCATATCAAAAGTTTTCCTAGACTTGACCAATGTTTAAATAAGATTTATGGTATGTATATTTTGCACTGACTTCTCAGAATTACAATGAGGTCAAATAAGACTGTGCATTCAAAAATAATGAAATATGCTAGGTGTGGTGGCTCTTACCTGTAATCCTACCACTCTGGGAGGCCAAGGCAGGAGGATTGCTTGAGCTCAGGAATTGGAGGTCAGTCTGAGCAACAATGATACCCCATCTCTACTAAATATAGAAAAAAAATTAGCTGGTTGTAGCAATGTGCACCTATAGTCCCAGCTACTTGGGAGGCTGAAAAGGAAGGATCTCTTGAGCCCAGAAGTTTGAGGTTGCAGTGAGCTATGATGACACCACTGTACAGAACAGAGGGAGACTGTCTCAAAAAAATAAATAAATTAAAAAAAACATAGACAATATTGGTAGTGATTAAAAGTAGACTAAACAATATTTCTGATCTTGAAAATATATTAAACATGCTAAAATAGTACTTTTCAAATATCAATCACCATTACCTTTTTCCTTATATTTGCTTCCTCATATCCAATCAGCTATCTATTCTGTTAATTCTGTCATAAATTTGTTCCTTGTCATTCCTAACTTAACTCGGATTTTCATAATGTCACACCTGAAATTCTGTAGTTACTTTCTAGTTGGTGTTTTCCTCTCTAATCCATCACTCTATTTTAATCTATTTGGCTCTGATCAGATTAATTTCCTTAACATATTAATTTCATTATCATAATTCTCAGTTGAAGGCCTTTAAATAGTTTTATTTTGTTTCTCTTTATGTCTCTTCATTCAAATTTCTTCTGTTTTCTGTTATTCCTTTTTGAATCTAGCTGCTTGCCTTTAGTGGATTTGGGATCAATCAGACTTGAATTAATAGCTAGGTTTTTCCCCCTCTAACTGTGAAATTTGTTCTGGTTCTTCAGACTCTCTAACCATTACATTCCTCACCTGTTAAATGGAAAGAAAAATAATATGGCTGCCTCATAGGATTACTATGAAAATTAATATGAAATAATGCGCATGCTGGGTTCAGTATCTGGCAAATAAATGTTAAGCAGTCAAAGTGTAAGTTGTCCTAAAATAGAAAAAAAAAATAGCGTAACTAAATAACGTTTAAGTGGCTGTCCTTTGTCAGTGACTGTTCACATGTGCCTTAATAACTCTCCCCAGTCTTTGCCTCTGGCTTTGCCTCCATCCCTTCCTTCCCAAGGATGACTACGTATCCTATTAGGAAATTCCAAAGCTCCATATTCTCCCAAATAAGGGATAGCTGACTCAGACGTTGAAAACCACATGGAATTTTCACTCTTTGCTTTCACAGCCCCTACAAAGTCAGGTCCAACCTGACTGCACCTTGTTTTCGCTTCTTCCCAATATTCACGGCTACATCTTTCTATTTCAGCCACTTGGACTGTTTTCTATCCCTCCACAAAAATGAATACAACATCTTCATTTCTTTTTATTAATTGGTCCTAACCCTTGGAAAACGATATTTCCTAGATTGGAGAAAAATAAACTTCACCCTTCTCTTCATTAATTTGTATTTTTTCAAAATGTAATGTCTTTTTGCATTTCCAACTCCAATATGAAGCTTTCTAAACCTCTATGGTATTATAATGTTAGTAGTACCATTAATAATTTATAAGAGCATGTACTTACTGCCTCTATACATCATCGATATTCATAATACATAATATTTTTTCTTATCTTCAAATCAATTGTACAAGTTACTTATAGACAAGGATTTAACATAAGTTTTAAAATTGTAAAATCTTATATTTCTAATTTAATTATTAAAAATACATATTCAGTGTCAAATCTTGGGATTTATCATCAAGAATAAAAAAGAAAAATGTTCTCCTTGGGTGGCCGAGGCAGGAATGTCACTTGATGACAGGAGTTCGAGGTTACAGAGAGCTAAAATCACACTACTACACACGACTCTGGGAAACCCTGTTTTTAAAATAAAAGAAAAAAAATGTTATAGTGTATCAACCCATCATTTAAAGCTAATCTCATAGTAATGATTATCAAGGATTTTCCTTGCGTTCTTTTCCATCTGGGTAGACTTTTATATAATCGAGATCATGTAGCATATACCATTTCATATCCTATTTTAGCACATAAATGATATAAGCATTTTCTCATACAATTAAAAGCACTTGGCAAACATACTTTAAACAGATATTTTAATATTTTTGGACATACCACACTTTTCTTAGACATTCCCTTCAACCAAACATTAAAGTTTTTTGTATTTATTTTTTATAAAATGTGTATAATAAGGTACATTTCTGTGATAAAAATTTTGTTAAAATTACTGATTCTTTTTCTTGATTTTCATCTTAAATGAAGAATTCCTACACTTTGGGGAATAAATTTGTTATATATTACTAAAATCATTTTTAGATTTTTTTCCCCAATTGTACTTTTCTAACATTGAGATTACCATATTAAGACTCATTTCTAGTTGCTATTTGAAACAATTGTTCCACCATTTTTAATATTAATTTTCTGTAATTACAAATGAGAAATTCTTTTTCTGTTTGTTTGTGTTTTGTTTTTTGTTTCAGAGAGGTCTCACTCTTGCTCGGGCAGGTCTTAAACCCCTGATCTCAAGCGATCCTGCCGCCTCGGCCTCCCAGAGTGCCAGGATTACAGGCGTCAGCAATTTCATCCAGCGAAAAATTCTATTCAATACTTATTTTTGACAGTTTTCTAGATGAACTTTAATCTTTTTAAGGCTGCTTATAAAAACTCTTATTAAAATTTTAATTGTAATTACATTAAACTTAATAGGTTTAGAAATAATTGATTTATTTACTCATTTATTATCCATTTTTTTCATGTTCTTATATAGCAAAGTTCATATTTGTATACTTATAAGTGTCTGCATATTTATTTTTGTTTTCAAATACTGTATGTATTACATTTTCAATTCATGTATACCATCTCACACCAATTATAGAAATCATTTAACATATTATACATAAATATTTTCAATATAGATGAAATAAATTTTTTGAAATTAGAAATTATAGAAGTTATAGTTCTATAATTACAGAAGTTTCAGTCTGAAGAACTACACGCACAATGCATAATAGATCTTTATGATACTTAGTGTTTGTTAACATGAAATAGTAGAGTTATTAAAGATTCAGGCCATGGATTATTCAGGAGAGTTTTAAACCCAACACTCACTGCTCTGCAATGTTTAGCAAAATAATTAAATTCTCCAAGACTTTTCCAGATTTATAATATGGGAATAAAATCATAAGACTGTTACTAAGACTTCTTAATGCCAGAATGAGAATTAAATGAAATCAATATTGTACAACGTTATAGAAGAAACAATAGATTTTAGCTATTGATATTATTATTAGTTTATTTCTCTAAATATTTCTCTTTGTCTTTGCATTCACTATTGAAATACAAGCTTCCATTCCTTTCCTTTTGTATTTCACCAATTAGTCATACCTGATGGTTGCAAAGCTCGCTATCGCTATCCGTGGAGTGAAGTGTAGCTAACTTGCCAATGGGCTTTTGTTTTGTCACTCAATCAAGGGGCTCTCCTTTGGATAAAACATAGGCAGTAAGGTCTTGGATATTTGCTGAAGAGGGAGTACAACTTCAACCATTTTTTTAAACCTGACAATGCATAGAGGGAGCTATATTATAGATTACATGATTTTAAAATCCTCTACGATTAAAATAAGTCTATTTTCAAGGAAAGGTAAAGTATCGCAGTGGCTGAGGCCAAGATTTGTGTGTGTGTGTGTGTGTGTGTGTGTGTGTGTGTGTGTGTGAGTCACAATTTAGAAAACAACATACAACCTTGCAAACAATATCCTTAACATATCCATTCCGCTCCAGAGCCACAAATGTTTTAACCCCGATCCCTAGAAATTTCATCTCTGTAGATTGATGATATGATGACACCGGACAAATCAATGAAAGTAATTCTAAAAGAATCACAAAAAATATGTTATAGGTTCTTAGTTCCTTGAGAATACGACTTAACTCAAGATAGTTTTTTCATTTTTTTCATGTAGTTTCCAACATGTCTGTTGAAATTATTTCTAGATATTTTATGTGTCCTTTTTAAGTGCCAGTGAAAGTAGAATGTGTAAGGGTATGCACTTGCCCTTGAGAAACTCACAGTCTGGTAGGGAAGTCAGACCTGTAAAGAGAGCATCTCAAATTTAATAGTTATCTCAGAGTTACTAACAATGTGTGTGGCTCATAAAGGAGGGAACAGCTTCTGCTCTGTGGGGCAAGTAGATAATTTTTGCACAGAAAATAGAAAAATTGAGCTAGATCTTCAAAGATTAGTAAGAGTATTTTTAGGCAGATAAAAATAGTAGAGCTCTTGTTATGTAGTATTGTTTTACTTCTCTGGAAAAAAATAAACATGTATTTTTTTGAACTTATAAGAATCATATGAAATGATGTCTCTCACTTTAAATCAATATCTAGAAAGATTATGTTTAATGAAGAGGCATGTTAAAAGCAAAGATAGGCCAAAATCTAAGCCACTTGCATCCAACAGCTAGCCAAGTTGTGAATGTAAAGGAAAAGTTCTTGAAGGAAATTAAAAGTTACACTCCAGTGATTCCACAAATGATAAGAAAGTGAAAGAGCCTTATTGCTGACTTGGAGAAAGTTTTAATGCTCTGGATAGAAGACTAAACCAGCCACAACATTCGCCTAAACCAAACCATAATTAAGATCAGGCCCTGGGGCCGGGTGCCCTGGTTCACACCTGTAATCCTAGCACTCTGGGAGGCCAAGATGGGATGATCATTTGAGGTCAGGAGTTCGAGACCAGCCTGAGCTAGAGTGAGACCCCATCTCTACTAAAAAATAGAAAGAAATTAGCCAGACAACTAAAAATATATAGGAAAAAATTAGCCGGACATGATGGCACATGCCTGTAGTCCCAGCTACTGGGGAGGCTGAGGCAGAAGGATTGCTTGAGGCCAGGAGTTTGAGGTTGCTGTGAGCTAGGCTGATGCCATGGCACTATAATCTGGGCAACAAGAGCGAGACTCTGTCTCCAAAAAAAAAAAGATCAGGCTTAACTCTCTTCAACTCTATGAAGGCTATGAGGGGCTAGGAAACTGCAAAAGAAAAGTTTCAAACTACCAATGATTGGTTCCTGAGATTTAAGGAAAGAAGCCATCTCCATAACATAAAAGTGCAAGGTGAAACAAAAGTGCTCATGCAGAAACTGCAAAAAGCTATCCAGATGATCTAGCTGAGATAATTGATGAAGGTGGTTACACCAAACAACAGATTTTCACTGTAGATGTAACAGCCTTCTACTGAGAGACGATATTATCTAGGACTTTAGTAGCTAGAGAAGAGAAATCAATTCCTGGCTGCAAAGCTTCAAAGGATAGGCTAAATATCTTGTTAGGGAATAATGCAGTTGGTGACTTTAAGCTGAAGCCAATGCTCATTTACTATTATAAAAATCCTAGGGCTCCTAAAATTATGCTAAATCTGTTCTGCCTGCACTTTGTAAATAGAACAAAACCTGGGTGGCACATCTGTTTACTGCATGGTTTACTGAATATTTTAAGCCCACTGTTGAGACCTATTGCTCGGAAAATAGGATTACTTTCAAAATATTACTACTCATTGCTATTGTATCTTGTCACTCAGGAGCTCTCATGGAGATATCCAAGGCGATTAATGTTGTTTTCATGTCTTCTAACATCAATTCTGCAGCCCATGGATCAAGGAATTGTTTCAACATTCAAGTTTTATTATTTAAGAAATACATTTTATAAGGATGAAGATGCCATAGATAGTGATTCCTGTGATGGATCCAGACATAGTAAATTGAAAACCTTTTGGAAAGAATTCACCATTCTTGATGCCATTAGGAACATTTGTGATTCATGGCAGAGGGTCAAAATATCAGCATTAACAGGAGTTCAGAAGAAGTTAATTCCAACCCTCTTGATGATTTTAAGGGATTCAAGACTTCAGTGGAGCACATAACTATCTAGGTGGTAGAAACAGAATTAGAAATGAAGCCTGATGATGTGATTAAATTGCTGCAATCGTATAGAAACTTGTGTGGATCAGGGAGTGTTTCTTGAGGATTAGCAAAGGAAATAGTTTCTTGAAATGGACTCTGCTTCTGGGGAAGATGCTCTGCACATTGCTGAAATGACAACAAAGGATTCAGAATATTACATAAACTTAGTTGATACAGCAGTAGCAGGTTTGCGAGGTTTGACTCCAATTCTGAAAGAAATTCTACTGTGGCTAAAATGATATCAAACAGCATTGCATGCTACAGAGAAATCTTTTGTGAAACGAAGAGTACATTGATGTGACAAATTTCATTGTTGTATTATTTCAAGAAATTGCCATGGCAACACCAACCTTCAGCAATCATCACCCTGATCTGCCAGCAGCTATCAATATGGAGGCAAGACCCTCTACTAACAAAAAGATTACAACTCTCTGAAGGCTCAAATGATCATTAGCCTTTTTTAGCAACATACCATTTTCATATTAAGGTATATACATTGTTTAAACAGAATTCTCTGGGAACTCTTAAAAGACTACAGTATAGTATAAACATAACTTTTTTATGCATTCGGAAATAAAAAATTTCCTGTGATTCGCTTTATTGCACTATTCTCTTTATTTTGGTGATCTGGAACTGAAACTGCAATATCGTTGAGTTATGCCTGTGCTAGCAAATCTTTTAATAAGTTTTTATTGAAATACAAAATACATATGGTATTAATAGCATTAATAAGCCATTATTGTATAATTGTATAAATTCTCTCTAACTCAACATACTTATGTAAGCAGCACTTAGGTCAAGGAAGAGAATGTAATCAGCATTTCTGAAACAAGTATGGAGCCGCCCTCCTCGTTATACCTCAAAGTCACTATGCAATTTCCCAAGGGTACCATTATCCAGCCTTCTAACATAGCTTGGCTTCTTATTTCTTGTTTTACTTGATCTGAAGGTTATCAGTCAAGGCATTATTGTGTGTGGATTCTGTCACTGAACACTAGGTTTTTGAAATTCATTCATATTACTGAGTATAGGTAGTGCGTGGTTTATTGTCATTGCTGTGTAGTTCTATAATATATTCACCATTTTAAGTTTGGAGCTATTCTGTATAGCCTTGTTGTGAGCATTCAGTACTCACTTTTTTATATAACAATTGCATGTGTTTCTCTTGGAAATATATTTACAAGCAGAATTGCTACATTGCTAGGTGTGCATATATTCACATTAATTTCACCTTTTCTTTCATGTTCAAGTTAAGACTCAAGAAAATGAAGGTAGTTTGAGTTTGGATGGAAGTTGGCCAGGAGATTAACAATGACCAATACTCTTCACTTCCCACCTATGATTTTAGTTACTAAATAAAGTTTAGTAATACTTTAATAGTTACTAAAAAAGTAACGATTTCTTTACATTAAATTATCTCCCAAGGAACTTAATCTTTTAGCTGGTCCATTCTATACACATGACTTGCAATATCAGATAAACCCCAAATAGTATAAGCTCAATTTCTGTCCATGCAGCATACCTCTATAGCAGTAACTGTATTATTTACACAGATATAATAAATATTAATCCAAAAGTTGAGCTACATGCTAAGGTATGTTAGGAAATAAAGTATGTAGGGAAATAAAATTAACATGAAAATATAGTTGAACTTAAAATAAGAAAAGGAAGCACCATATTAGTTTCTCGTATTGTACAATGAAGTATTCTCTTTAAAATGAGGTGATTCATTTGTACACAGGCCATAAAGTTTTCTATAACCAAATTCAAGAAAAGATTCAGTTTGGGCTTGTTTACAAAAAGAGAAATAAATGTTTAGAATAACCTCTATAGCTGTATCATGTTTTGTGTAGACATATCAGTAAGTAACTAGCAAGGTGGTATAAAAGGATAGAAGAGAGGTAAGGAAAGGGTAATATCAGATAGAGCAGAAAGTGGGGACATGGAATAAACTGGAAAACTGCCAGAAAGTCTTAGAAAAATAGTGTGCTGTTAGAATAATTATTGTTCACCCACTATATTCAAGATCGTGCATTGGAAGATTTCATTAATAAATAAAAGCAACATCTGCTCACCAAAATAGTTAAGTCAGCTGGGGAAAAAGACATTGCAACAGATGACTTGGACACAAACCAGAATGTGATGTGCTTTCTAAAAGAGAGATAAAGTGAATTGGGTACAGAAGAGTAGGAAGTAATGAGTAAAAGCCCAGATCTCCGAGCATCACCATCACCAACTGGTAAACATGCTTATAGCCATTTTGTGGAATAATATTTAAAATGCTGAAGGGAACCATGCCATAGACAGCTGAGAATGATAATCTAAAGGAAGAGCATTTTTATCATTAATTTAAGAAAAAGAAATTTTAAGTTTAGAATAAAGAGAATGTTGTGAGATTTCAAAATATTTCTAAGAGTAAATCTGGAATTCAGCCTCAAAGCTTAATGCTCCTTCTTGGAGGGTAGAGTACATTGAAAATCTGAAGCAAAAGGAGGAGAAACTGAGAAGAGGGTCATGTTGATCATAAAACATAAACTGCAGGGTATCCCAAAAGTTGCCATACATAGGGAAAATGAAAAATTGTAGCTAAATGTAACTTTATGTACAAAATATTCATTACCAAATTTTTCCTTTGTACAAAGAACTGATAAAGCATCTTTCGCTTTTTAAAAAATATATAAAATCAATATTTCTAGAACACTTATTTTCAAGGTAAGTTGATTAGAGGCTGAACAGAAAGATGATGATAAGGAAGCAGCAGGAATTATATGTCATGGTAATGAGGTAAGAAAATGATTTTTTATGATCACCAATTATTATGTTAATAAGGAAATTAATCAAATATGGGAAGCATAATTGGAAAACTGATGAGTGAGTATCACTGACTATATTACATTGGGGAATAAGTTAAAGCACAGAATAGGAGGTTTTGTATATATTTAGTACCAGAAATTTACCCCGAATGTCTGCCTTAAGGAAGGTCAGATAGAAAAATGACAAATGCTAAGAATTGAAAATTTATTTTCTTGAATTTCTGGATTTAATACTGGTGGCCTAAGATAAACTGGAAAATGCCATTTTCTTTGTGTTATATAAAATATTAACTTTTTTATTGTGTCTTAATCAAGTGCATCAGAACATAAGTTCTTTGAAGCAAAGAGTGGTGAATTATTGTGTTTAGGGTCTGGAGCAATATTTGATACAAACCTAATTATTTTGCAAGAAACACAAGCCCACTGCAGTTAAGTAAAGATTTGTCACAAGGCATCTCAAAGAATCTAAGGGGAAGAGTGCAGCAATTAATATAACATTGTGTCAATAGTTAGTACCATTTTGCAAAGGCATTACATGTAACCAAAATGTTTGTACCCCTATAATATTCTGGATTAAAAAACAATTTTAAAAAAAGAATACACACACACACAAATATACTAGAAAGAGGGCATGACAAAATTTCAGTGTTCTGTCTGTATACATTAGTATACATTAAAACTATTTATCTACATTTATACCTAATTCTTTTCTCACTCTTTACAGAACAGCCTTCTCTATTTCTCTGGACCATGTGGTGAAATTGCTAAGCACTTCTAAGTATCCATGTTACAGCAGCATTCAGCCCAGGAAAGATGAAATACATCTTTTGTAACACCAATTTGAATTCCCAGGAAGAGGCAACTGTATGAATAAATTTGATACAGATCCCAAGACTGGACCAATCAACTGCATTCAGGGGTACAGCAGCATATGGCTCCAGTGTGGTGCCTGCCCAGAGGACAAACATTTTACAAAAGAACTGATGATTGTTCTGAGATACCTACAGTGACCTACAGTTCTCATTGTACATGTGTTAAATGAATAAAAAGTAAGTGACATTCAGTTCTCCTGTAGTGACTCATGTATTCCTCTTGGACAGAGCATTTTTGTACTGGAGCTATTTTAAGAAAAACATGTAGAATTAATAAATGAGCCAACCGTATTTAGAATTAGAGGAAATCATTAACATTTTCTTTTATTCTCAACTTATACTATTTGTCATAGAAGAATTAGATGTTTATGGGCACAAATCCCATCTCTTCCACTTACTAGTTTTGCATGCTTTACATATACTATTTCCCTCAATAAAATACATCTTCCTCATCTGCAAAATGGGGATTGTAATTAATAATAATGATAATAAGTCAGCATTGTCATATAGGTGAAACAATATATTTTAATAAACAGTGCTTAATACAGTGCCTAGCATATGGTAGGCATGCTGTTAGTATTGTATTATTCTTATTACTTTTATTATTTTGTTAGAAAATTGTATTAGTTTTCTATTGGTGCTGTAGAAAATTACCACAAACTTTGTGGCTTAGTAACAACACAAATTCAATATCATCAGGAGGTCAGAAGTCTGCAGTGCGTTTCACTGAGCTAGAATCAAAACTGTCAGTATGCTGCATGGCTCCTGAGGACTTTAAGGGAGAATTTGTTTCCTTGTATTTTACAGCTGCTAGACGCTAGTCACCTGCATTCCTTGGCTCTTGGTCCTTTCCTTTACCACCAAAGCCAGCAGTGTAGCATCTTCAGATTTCTATCTCTGACTCTAACACTATTGCCTTCCTCTTTATAAAGACACCAGTGATTAGATTGGGCTCATCTGCATAACCCAGGTTATGCAGTCTCTCTCCATGGAGCATCCTTTTTTTTTTTTTTTGAGACAGGGTCTGTGGCTGTGGGTAGAGCACATTTGTGTCATCATAGCTCACTGCAACCTCAAACTCCTAGGCTCAAGCAATCCTCTGCCTCAGCCTGCAGAGTAGCTAGGACTACAGGCACACACCACCATGCCTGGCTAATTTGTTTATTTTTTGTGGAGATGGAGGTCTCGCCGTTGCTTACACTGCTCTCGAACTCCTGGCCTCAAGCGATCCTTGGCATCCCTAGCGGATTACAGGTGTGAGCCACTACACCAGCCTCCATGAAAGATTCTTAGTCATGTTAGCCCTGTAAGTTAATGTATTCACAGGTATGAGGAACTAAAATGGGGACATCTTTGGGGAACTGTCATTCTGCCTACCACAATAATGTTGTTCTTTTTTCACTGTGAGTGTCTATGTTACAAAACTTACTCTATGAAGAAATCATTTAGTTCTAAATCAATTTTTGGTCTTCAAATCCATTTCCTAACTGAAGAGAATGTATTTACTGAAGAGAAAATATTAATAAATTCATATTTATGAAGTGAAAAATAATATATAGAATTATTGGTGCTGGCATTAGATGATTATGAAAATATTTCTCATACATATATTCATGAATATCCTTTGATATTATGTTAATACAGGCAAAACAAGTTTGAAGCAGTTATACCATATTGCAGAAAATACTACTCCAAACAAGGTGTTTCTCAGTTACAAGTTATTCTTTATAATCTACTCATGTGTAGAATTAAATTACCCATGACCTATATTACTTAAAGAAGATCAAATTACTTGACTAGCTATAAACAATAAAAAAGAATTCTGGGCATATTGCCAGCACATTTTTTTTTAATTTCTATTAATTTGTGTGAAAAATACTTTTAGGTTGAAAGAAAGAATATTTAGAAATTATAGCTTATTAGTTCCATAGTTGCCTATACTATTTAATATACTAACAAATCTGTAACCTTCAATTATTTTTTTTCTTTCTTGTCTTTTTCTGTATAACACACAGAACAACTTTTTTCTTGAATGAAGAAAGCAGAGGCTCTTTGACCTTTACAGCAATGTTTTTCTAAATACTGTCATATACAAAGCAAAATTCAAGAGCAAGGTTCATGTTTAAATTGAGTAGTCAAAACATTTAGATTCCATACTGTTTGAATTTCAATTGTTAGTTTGGTCCAACTTTTTCAGTGTTTATGCTGTATGAGCTGATTCTAGGTGTTCATTTAGGCTTTGGATAAGTCATTCTTACCCAAAGGATACCAACCATTGCTACTCAATTGTCTAGAATTCAGTCTTTATCGGCCTTCTCAAATAAGCCAACTCCCAACTGGTTTTAGAGTTTGAGCTTAAAGCTAGTTTGACTTGATTTATTCTTGAATTATTTGAAAGATCAATTGATTTTTCCAACTGTGTGATTTTTGTTTTGTTTCCAATTTTGACAGTGCTTTGAGATGGCTTTGCTGCAAAAAAACAGTCCATACAATAAAGTTGTGGTTTTAAAATAAAACTTGTTTTAAGGTTACCTGGTGATATCCTCACATAACATTTGCTTTAAAAGAACTCTATAGGAAATAAACAGCCTCTCCACAAGGAAAATCTCTCTTGAAAAAGGAAAAAAGCCTGCTACTGAAGATAAGCAAAAAGGATAATGAATGTCATAACCTCCAAAAATTATTGCTCCATTTATCAAAGTTTATATGTCAGAAGAAGGAACAGTAGATTAAAAGAACCTACTTGTTTGTATGCACAAGGATGCCAAATTAAGTTCCCATTTTCTTGTGCTAAAACTTGATTAAGCTGTTCTGGACATACTCCTTTCTGAAGGTTAGAGAAGTACATAAACAGTGGGTAAAAGGGCTCTGTTTGATGACCCTGACAGCTGCAGTGAATGAACACACAGTGACACCTCATTTATTCAATCAACTGATATAAAACATGGGAGAGCCAATTTCAATTAAGAGGCCAAAGAATAGTATTTAACTAAGAATTTAATTTCAGAGTAGGCAATTTAATCACCCCATTAACAAAAGATTATAAATCATACTTTATTACTAATTCAATTTAATTTACCATTTTTCGTCATACACAGAGTTAGGCCCTGGGAATAAGTTGATGAGAAAATTGAGCTGGTCCTGTCCTCACGAACCATAAAATCCACTGGAGAAGATGAACAACAAACAACTAATTTCAAATGTGATTGTTACAAAATCAGTAGAATTGGGTGCTATGGGAACACATGGTATATCAATCTAACCGCTGTTTTTACAAAGGTAAATCAATCCTTCCAACTCCTCTCTCCCTCCCTCCTTTCCTTCCTTCCTTCCTTCCTTCCTTCCTTCCTTCCTTCCTTCCTTCCTTCCTTCCTTCCTTCCTTCCTTCCTTCCTTCCTTCCTTCCTTCTCCTCCATCTATTCTTTATCTCTCCTCCCTCTCTTGCATAAATATGTAAGTACAGGATGCGCTCACCTTTCTCTGCTAGAAATGGGCACACAGCAGTGAACCTAGAGCCCAGACGCTGCTCTTATAGGGCTTAAAATAAACCAGGTTATACTAATATTGATGAAACAGATATTTGAATGATTAATTAGTTTATTGCTGCCAGTAACTGTTTTGGAAGGGATGTGAAAATTGCTGTGAAAGAGGAATTTATTTTGTCTGAAAGTGGTGTCTGGGAAATTGTATTGAGAAAGTGACACTTAAACTGAGAGTTTTAAAAAATGGAAAAAAAATTTCTTACAAGCAGATGGAACGACAGCATATGTGGGGGCCTGAACATAAGACGTCAGAAGAATTGAAGTCTATTGTGAATAAAGGGAATTAGGTTCTTCAGAGATGCAGAATAGGTTTGTAGATGAGAACACAAAGCACGAAAGAACCAATTTATTACAACATTTCATCTTGTGGTGATAAATGATATGACTTGAGATGGCGCCAAGAGTTTGATTACAGCGAATGTTGTGGACATGACTGAATTAACGTGCTCCCATCTCCCTCCTATAGCGAGGTGGCCATGCGTTTGAAGTCATGACTCTTCTGTAGATGTAGATCTTTTTAAATACAAATCCCTTTGCTACTGAATTATTCAGGATCCCTGAACAAAGCCAGTTACCTCACAGCTTTCCTCCGATAATAAAGAATGCACATATAACCCAAATTGACCCGGTAAGACATAAGGTGGGATGTTTTAAGGCTTTCTCTTCCTCCAGACTTCTCATGTGCAGATATGGAGCCTAGAGCTGTTACAACCATCACGCAGATGCCAAACCAAGACAAGCTCAAAGAAATGGAATTGGCTGAATAGAATTAAATTAGTCTTGAAGCCCACAATGCTTCTGTGCTTCTAAGTGTGTGGGCTAAAACGTTTTGTAGCTATTGGAAGTTAGGAATTGGAGATGGTATAAATAAAACAATACTTTAGGAGGTGAATCTGGCCTCAATGTCATATGTTAAATCATACAAAAGTGATGTTTATTGTGCCTGTTAATATAGCTTCTATGGGATTTCCTTGCTTCTCTCATTTGTGAAACAATATGAAAATACTATATATGTTCATAGACTTCTCTGTCCTTTAAAGTCTTTTCAGTCTTCATGTATTTTTGCAGATAAATTCCAGTTTCCCTAGGCAGTGTCTCGTAGAGGAGCATAGCCTTGGTAGAAATATCAAATATCAATACCTAGTGATTCTTGAGTGGAAGGTACAGAAATTCCATTATGTTAGTTTATTATAGGCTGATAGCTGGATTATGTAATCATGTTATCAAAATCACAAGAAATTTGGGGGTATGTGTGTGAATGTGCATGTATCCCCAGAGTACCTAAAAGGAAGGAACTCTGCTTCTTTTACTTTTGTGACTTCTTAAAATCTTATTTCTCTTGTTTATTTCTTTATCTCCCTGACTAATACCTTGCAGCTTCATTTCTGGCTTCTGTTCCTTGAATAATATTCTATCATTTTCGGTTTCTTGGACTCATTTCTTGCAATCTTCTCTATGTACACTCTCTTCCCAGGAAATCGCATTTAAATTGTATCAGCATTAATTTTAATTATGCAGGCTCAACATCTTCACAGACATCTAGAATTTTATTATGATCACTTACAATCTCTTGATTTAGGTTTCATAGATATCTCTGAACAATTTTTGATATTTTAACCCTAAACCCATTCAGGCCTTCCTATTTCAGTTAGGAGATAGGTGCTGGTGTTAACGATACAATAGACACAAAGTGCACAAACACACATACACATTCAGGCATTCTCTGAATTGCATGGTTCTGGTATGCATGAATTTCAGTTTCCACGGTATATTAACTTTTAGTAATTGTATAAAGTACTACTTTTGCTGATAGCTCTTTAGTCCACAAATTGCTACATACTTTAACAAATGTGCATATCATGATCAGTGACTAATCATACAACTTCTTTCAAAGTCTGTCAGTGAGTAGTCACTATACGTTTGTTACTCATTTTGCTCACGAATGGCAAATCATGTAGCTATGTTATCTCCTTGTCTCCTACTGATAAACCTCTGTGACTTTTTTTTAATTAGATAATAGGAGTAGGAATTTGTCAAATAGAGTAAAATGCAACATAGAAATGAAAAATAGTGGCACTAAATATGAGATTAAAATGTAACATAACTGGAATTGTGGAAGATACAGCTAAGTAGGAACGTTGACACTCGCCATTGGACTCACCATTGGGAAGATTCTGGATGTATAGCCAGAGGAAGTCAGTGCAGGTATATTTATCAACATAAATGAGGAAAGTGATTGTGATGATAAGGATTAAGATATCCCAGAGGATGTGACACTGTAAAAAACACTTCACATTAGAGGAAATCTTAGAGATGATTTGTGACAACAAAAGTGCAAATATTGCACACTGATCCAGCTTAGAAGGAATCATATTAACTTAACCAAACAGAATGGGATATTTTCTCAGTATCATGAGTTGTACTATGGGAACACAAACACTATTCAAACTAATAAGTTTTTATAACAATTAAATAAAACATTTTCAATGTTTCTAATGTTTTAAATTACTAAATATATATCAGTTTTGCTCTTTTTTTATTTCCCTATACACATATACCTGACATTGTGAGAGATTTTATGTTTTAGCAATTTTTTTGTTTTTTGAGATAGGGTCTCAGTCTGTCACCCGAGCTAGAGTGCAGTGTTACCACCACAGCTCTCTGCAACCTCACACTCCTGGGCTCAGCCTCCAGAGTAGCTGGGACTACAGACATGCATCACCATGCCCGGCTAAGTTTTCTAATTTTTGTAGAAATAGAGTCTCCCTTTTTCTCAGGCTGGTCTCAAACTCCTGATCTCAAACAATCCTCCCACCTTGGGCTTCCTATAGTGCTAAGATTACAGTCATGAGCCACCTTGCCCGGCTTTTGACAAACATTTTCAAAGATCACAGAACAATAATAATTTTCCCGTGATTTTAAGATCACCATGCATAGTTTCAGCTTGCATGGACATTTTTAGGGTCCTGTATTACTACACAAAACAAGAAATACCACGTATATAATCAATCCATTGTTTTCCATTTTCATTTTAGCCCCATATTCTAAGCCATCATCATCTCTTATCTGGGTAAATGCAATGATCACCCCACTTTCCCTCTTCCTGTCTTGATTCCAATCCATCCTTCACAGAGTAACCAGAGTGAGCTATGACAAAAATAAATCAGTTCATACAACATTCATAACACTTGGACTAAAACCACGTCCCTCCATTTCATTCGTAATTCCCTCCATTTACAATGTCAGTAAGATGCCCCACAGGCTTGGTGTAACACCACACTTAGCCCTGCATTGCTCATCCTCACCAACAGGGGACAACAGGTGCATACACAAAAATCATCCCTTTTCCTACTTCAAATTAAAGAGAATCTCAAACACTGAGACTAAGGCCATGCATCCTCAGAATTTCTACCTTCCAGCAACTGAAGTCAGGAGAAAGCTCCAAGACATTCCAAACACTCTAACACTCATAGCCTTGACATTTTTATCTGCCTTGTGTCCACAAAGACTTATTTTTTAATTAGTCTGCAATTGAAACTTCTGGCTCCAGAGTTACCCTACAGTTCCTGTGTTCTAATCCCTTCTCCAGCTCCTCTTGGCACTCTTCTCTCACTCTTGAAACCATCCATTTATGTTCTTTGAAGAAAAATTTCCTAGATCCTCAATCTTTCCTCTGAAGCCTTCACAGTCTTGCTCTAGCAAAGACACTCTTTCCCTGCAGCATTCTCAACTGATTCAACAGATGAAAATTTTTCTTTTTTTTCCTTCCCACAGCCTGACTCCACCAGATAGGTGTCCTTCTCACTCTTCATTTCTATTTCCTTAACATTCTTTCTTTTTTCTCCTTAAAAGATTAACTTTGAATCCCATGGTTTCTGAGTCTTTTAGTTAGTAACTCCCATTCTTCATGACCCCTTCTTTAGCAGACTTGTCCAGTTCTTAACCTTTACACTTCTAACTCACTGGCTCTTCAACATTATTCTGGGGACTTTTCTCAATAATTCTGCAGCAGGTTTTCTTTATGACACCTGGCCATTTGGTTTCTGGAATTTCTCTCCTCTATTTATCTCATCCTGCACCCTGTCTCAGTCACTCCCAGAAGCACACCCTGCAGATTGTCATTATGTATAATATCTGCCCCTTCATAATCTTAATTTGATGCATCTTGTTCTCTGACCACTACATTCTGTCTTTCTAGTTCATTCCATTTAAATATAGCAAATGTCTTTTCAACTCTATTGACCCTTTTCCAATTTTCCTCATTCCCTTATGTTTTCTCTTTCCTGATTACCTAGATTAAGTTCATAATCAATCATTAGATTCATAACTTTAACAGCACTGCTGTTCTTATTCCTCTTGTGCTTTTTGTATCCTCTTTCCAAAACCAATAACCAACCAAATCCATGTTTCTACTTATTACTTGTGTATACTAATTCAGCTGCATGTGAATGTGGTTTTTCTACAGAAACATACAACCATCTTGGCTGGTCTCATTTATAGTCATGATTATAAACATCGAGCAGACTCTTAACGCTGTTCATGGTCATGCCATAATTCCTTACACTATTCACTCTCCTTATCTCCTAAGTGTCAATTTCACATCTTTTTCCTCCTTGTGTCTCAAATGCCTTTTCCATAAAATCAATCTTATTAATGAGTGATCTTACTTCTCTGAGAAAACTACCAAAGATAACTGAGGAGAATTTCCCCTAAAGCCCACCGTTATGTCTACCCACTTATCAGGATCTACACTCATACAATCTGCCTGTTCCTGTCTCCAACGACCCCTAACATTTGTGCCAAATCTGATCTCCTCTCCCTACACTAAAATATTTCCCCAACAATTCACCCCTCCTTCCTATCATTACATTTTTTCTTACTATATATTTACTATCATCACACAAACTTCTTGTTAGTTCACCCATCTTTACGAAAGTAAACAAACAAAACAAACACACATTTTTTTTTTATTTAACATTTCCCATCTGCTACCTCTTCATTTATTCTTTGCTTCTCTCTAAAGCTAAACGCCACGCCAATATTGTGTTTACTCACTGTGTTCTTTCAACTTTCTCTCCTCCCATTATTTAAAACACATTTCAATCAGACTTTCACTCTAACCACTCCATCAAAATGGTTCCTTTCATGGTCACCAAAAGGCTCCATGCTACCATCGGATTTGGTTAAACTGATGGTCAATTCTCGGTCCTCAGCTTGCTTGATCTCTTGTTCTGCTGATGACATTCTTAGTAATGCCTTTTCTGCAATGTTTTATAATTCAACTTTCATTTGCTTTACTTTTTACCTTACTGGTCCTTTCTACCAATCTTCTTTGCTGCTATCTCCTCCTTCCTGATGGAGAACCCAAGATCTTCTTTTCTTTATTAAAAATCACTCCTTTCAAGATATATCTCATTCATTGTATAGCTTTCAATAACATCTGTATGCCGTCAACTCTCAGATTTATGGATCTACTCATGAGTGCTCACCTGAGTTCATATATGCCCCTGCTTATTTAACATTTGTCTGAGATATTAGTAGTATTTCATCATTAACATTTTCCTGTGATACTTCATAAATATTTCAAGATTAATATATGCAGATCTGAACTCCTGGTCTTACACAGACTGCTAAACCTGCTTCATACACAGCCTTCTGCAACTTAGTTGATGGAAACTTTATTCTTTCAATTTTCAAACTAATAATCTAGACTTCTTCCTTTCTCTCATACTGTACAAATAAAAAAATCCTCTTGAGTCTGTCTTCAAGTCCCATAAAAAATTAGGCTGCTCTTAGCCCGCTTCATTGAAAACAGATTCTCAAGTGGACTGCTGCAATACCTTCCTAATAGGTCTCCCTGCTTCCACCTGTTCTTTTTCCCAGCAATCAGTGTAACCTTTTTAAAAATGTAAATCAGATAAATTTTCTTCTGTCGTTTAACTTTGCTAATAGATCCACATGTCAATCAAAGGAAAAGCTTAAGCCTTACTAATTGCTTTCCAAAGCCCTACATGATCTACTCGTCCTCTTCCTTCCTTCTCTTGTCACCCTCTGAACTCTTACTCTGTTTCTACCCCTTCTACTTTGCTCCAGAAAGTCTTTGCTTGTTCTAGAACATACCATATATCCTCCCACTTGAAAGCTTTTATACTGCTGCCCATTATTCCTCCCCCGTCCTCCTCCCAAATATCCATGTGTCTTATTCTCACCCCAGTTTCAAGTTTTTACAAAAATCTTATCTTCTTAATGAGGCCTGCCTGGACCACTCTATTAAAATTTATACTCTCTCCCTTCATCAGCATTTTTAGCTCTTCCTGTAACCTAAGCACAGTGTCTGATACATAGTAAATATTTAATAAATATTTTTAATGAAAATTAAAACCTTTCAAAAGTTTTCCAAGTACATTAGAGTAAAATCAAAATGCTTTGTCATGTTCTAAAAATGCCTGCAAAATTACAGCTACATAGAAGAAATAGGTTCTAGTATTCTATTCCACTGTACGATGACTAAAATTAACAAGAATGTATTATACAGTTTCAAAGAGCTAGAAGGAGGATGTTGAATGTTCCCAATGCAAAGAAATTATAGGTATTAGAGATGGCAGATATGCTAATTACCCAGATTTGATTACTTATACATTATATGTATGGAAACATCACAATGCACCTCCTATAAATATGTTTAATTATTATATGTCAACTTAAAACTGTTTAAAAAGTATTAAAAAGGGAAATAGAAAAATAAACAAAAATAACCCGCATTTGCCTATGTTTTATAGTGTGTATACATATTGTGTATGCATAATGTGTACTACTTACTATATGTGTGTACCTCAACTCATTTTTTACTCTCCTAGCTTACTTGGTTTCAGTCACACTGTCTTTCAGTTCCTGAACATTCCAAATTCTTTTTCACCTCAGGGTATTCACAGCTGCTATTTCTTTTCCCCTGACCAATATTTCCTTAACCTATTTCGTAGTGTGCTTTCCATTTTTCCACCTCAGCTTATGTGTCACACTTTGAGTTGTTTTTCTTGACTATTATCTTACTATTAAACTCCGATGTTATCCTACATCACAATATTATATTCTCCACTTTCTGTCTGGTTCTTTCATTTTTTCTCCTTGCTCATTGTCTCTCTCAAAAAGGATGCAAATTCAATTATATTAAGACTTAGTCTGCTTGTTCTAAAAAGCAACCCCCAAACTGAAACACAGTTTCTGGCAAATCATATGCTTTCAATAAATATTGGCTACAGGTCAAAACAAAACAAAACGAAAAACAGAATGCAACGTGTGATTCATAAGTTAACGACACCAGTTTGGAGGCAGTGTAGAATAGAATTTAAGAATCCAGTCTATGTGGTCAGAATGTTGGGGTTTCAGTTCAGCTTTGCCGTGTACTTATTATTAGGTAAACATGTATCTCATTTTCCTAGGACGTATCTGATTACATGTGCTGAATTCAGTTTTCTATTGCAACCCCACTTTTCCTCTCAAAAGCATCCTGAGTTAGAAGGAAAATTATGTCTTCCAACCCCCAGGTAGGGTTTTTCCTTGAGACGAGGCTTTCTTGTCCCAATTTTTTCACCTGCAAAGTAAGAAAAAAAATGATACTTAATTCCTATATATGTTGAGAGGGTTAAATAAACGTATATAGTATGTATTAAGAGTACATGGTGTGTGTGTGTGTACTCATGTATGCGTGTGTATGTTTGCATGCGTAGACTACTGTATGTGGGTATCTGTATGTATGTATATATCTGCCAAGGAGTTCACACTAATATTCGTCATCTCTTATTGACAAATTTCATCTTTTAAAAAATCGCTTCATCATCCTGTTAATATGTAGTTTGTAGAAATATAGAAATATATATGTTAAGTATCAAAACTTCATCTGACAAGCTTCATCGGTCAAATTAAGACCTAATCATTTCATTTATAAGAGAATGAAACACACTGTTAATTTCCATTGGAAATTCAATAATATAGTTCCTAATCATTATCTACTTGTTTGTGAGTAGAGATGCCAAGAAATAAACCACTTAAATACTACCAACAATATTGTCAATTAGATGGGCAAAGACTTTTTTTTGAGTATATATCAATAGAAAAAAAAATGGTAAGTTGAAATATATGATAATTCATTTAAATGTCAATTGTAAGAATATATTTGTTTTATAAACCTGGTTTATTTTATTCCTTTTTTATTACTCCAAAATTCCTTCCTTATTGGAACTTGTCTCATGACCTTTTCAATTCTTTTTCATGTTATATTTAAATTTAATTTTCCAACAAAATATTTTAAGATGTTTATTTATTTATTTATTTATTTACATCACATAATTGGAATTATTATTACCATACATCAATAGTGATGGAAAGGAAAGAATGTTACTGTTCATTCAACAGTGAAGGTTATGAACTAAAAATTCTTAACATCTAAAATAGAACACAATTAATTTTAATAAGCTAAAGTGCAACAGTAAGGCAAAAAGACAAGATATGTGGTAAGCAGCTGTGGGACCTAAAGGTCATCACTAAACATGATTCTCATTTACCCTTTTACTTTTAGTGTCAGGGTCTTGTTCTGGCAACATAAGCCCTTGAGACTTCTCAAGCCATCCTCCTGTATTGAGCTACCTTGCTCATTTAAAAGCCTTAGTGATTATGCTCTGTTATGATATTAATGGAAAGGTCAATGAATTCATGAAAATGCTTTTTTTTCTCTTTTATGACATTTGAACCTTTTCTCCTTTTACAGTTTTCAATGAGAAACTGATCATCTAGGTCATTTTGCATAATAAATGAATATAAGCAGTCACCGTTTGTGATAATATCACTTTCCCCTGTCATGTACTGCATGTACAGAGTGAGGATCTCTGAATTGTTTGATATGGTACATTTTCTTGTTTTAAATAACAAGAACTTTAATGGGGAAAGTAGAAAGAGAGAAAGTGTTTTTAATAAGACAAGCTACAATTTAGAAGATGAAAAGGTTAAAAATTACCTTCAAAATTTCACACTAAGTGCTGACATAGTGACTGCTAATGTACTTCTAAAGTGCCTTTAAATAGTGCTTTACATCAAAATTGTCTTCGTGTATGGTGTCCAAAAGACAATAGCCAGAGAAAGCTAGGGAGGCTTGAGGTTATAGAGTAAAGGAATAAAGATATTACATAAGATAAAATATAAAATCATAGTAATATGTAATTCCGTTTCTGGCATGTATCCAATTTTACACGTCATGACATTCATATTGAAAAAAAAAGATTTCAGTGTTTTTCTCATTGTGTAACCAGAGAAATATCTTTAACTTTGAGCCAGGACAAACTTTCTGTTATACATGGATCACATAAAACAGTAGAACCTCTTCTTCCCCATTTGCCCAATAGAGTATAAACTCATTTGAGGAAGGTAGTGGTATGGATATCTTGTGATTTTTGTGTGGATATTAATTATAATTTAAAATTGAGTTTATGGGTAAAAGCAGTTTTGAGGACTAGGTCTGAACTTTGATTGTAGGTTCTGCATTTCAATTTAAATGTGTAGATCCAAGAGCTAAATGGAAATGTATTCTCTCAAGATTTAATAACATTAAAAGACAAATTCTTGCTAAATACTTTAGTGGCCAATATTTATACATTCCAAAACTTGTTAGACACATTTTTATCATTTAATCAGCAAATTATTATATAGTATACTTTACTGCTATGTAACTCCATAGCTCTAGACACAGATAATCTCATTACTGTTTACAACATTCTTTGGGTTCTCTGATATCACTCAGGCAGGTTCGCGTGTGCTGTAGTTTGGATGGTAGTCCCTTCAAATCTCATGTTGCAATTTGAACACCAGTATTGGAGGCGGGACCTAATGGGAGGTGTTACCATCTTGGGTGCAGATCCCTCATGAATAGATTAATCCTCTCCTTGGGGTGTGGGTGAGTTCTTTCTGTATTAGTTCCCATGAGAGCTGGTTGTTAAAAAGAGTGTGGCTCCTCCTCCTTCCTTTCTCTTTTGCTCCCTCTCTCTGTTTCTTCCTCTTGCACTGTGTAATCTCTGCACATCCTTGTTCCCCTCTGCCTTTCACCATGAGCGAAAGCAGTTTGAGGCCTTCATCAGATGCCGGATTTTCCAGCGAGCCAGAAATGTAAACCAGATAAAATCTTTTTTTTTTTTTTTTTTTTTAAACAAGTTACCCAGCCTCAGGTAGTCCTTCATGGTAACACTAACTGAACTAAGACAGTGGGATTTCCAAGCACCAAACAGAATCAAATGTAAATCTACCCTGGAAGAGCCCAACACAATCAGGCTTCAGATCACTCCCACATATTTAGCTCTGAAATGTATGAATATACCATCAGCACACACACACACACACACACACACACACACACACACCCCAAACACACAACACACAACACACACACACGGAACACCATGAGGAGTGAGAGCCCACAGAAACGTAAAAGCTCAAGGTCAGGGGCTGAAGATTTCTACAGATGATTCATAAACAAATAAATTAAAAAGAATGAAAAAGAAAATAAAAGTAAAATGTTCTAGGAATTAAAAAATATACAACTAAAGGACACGGGGAGCACTAAAGGGAGGGAAGGGCATGCCTTTAACCTGCATTTGGGTGAGGCAAAGACATAAAGTGTAACTAGAATGTTTGTACCCTTACAATACCTTGGAATAAAAAAAATCAGAAAAAAATATAACAAAAGGATATTATGTTCAACTTTTTGATAATAGATTTTAAAACATTAATAAAGAAGATAAATTGCTAGAAAGGAATAACTATAACCAAAACTGACCTAGATAGATATAACATTTCTTCATAGATTTTATTAAGTTAAAAAGATAAGTTACAAATTACCAAACAATATTTGTAATATGCATATATAGGAGACAGTGCCTAAACCATATAAAAAAATTTATAAGTAAAACAAAATGAATGTGAAATGAAATAAAAATGTAAACAAATCAAAAGAGCTGATAGAAAAAATGTTCAAAAGATTTAAGGGGATGCTTCAGAAAAGAGGAAATCTGAATTTTTTATGGTTATATTAAATCATTATAATTTACATTAATAATCAAGGAAATGTAAAATAATTACATATTGAAAAACTATCTAATACATACAAATTTGGCAAACATAAAAGCCTGACAAGATCAAATGTTGCGAAAGGAAAAGAAATGAAAACACTTATCAAAAGCTGCTTGTTGTACAGTTTGTTATAATCATTTTGAAAAATAGTTTGGCTTGGTATTATCCAGTTTACACATATAACAATTTCACCCCTAGTTATGTAATACAGAGAAAATTATGCACATGCATGGAAGGAAAAAGGATAAAAAGAAAACCAATTGAAATCACTAAATATCCATGAGCAAAAGAATGAATAATTACAGAATATTAATGATCCTGCAAAATATTATTCTACAAATACAATTTGAATAGCAATGTAAATAAATTAAAGTTATATGCAACAGAAGTTGGTGTATTTCATGATTATAATGTTGAGAGAGAGGACGTTATAAAAAATAGGACTTGATTACATTTATATTATTTTTTTAAGTAAGCAAAGTGATGTAAACGTGTAACAAGACTAAGAAAAGCAAGGAGATAAAATAGGAAGAGTTGGAAAGGAACGCTTCCTGTGAGGGAAAGAAATAGAGTGAGATCAGAAGGAGCTTCAAAGAGAATAGCGTGTTTTGTTTTGTTTTAACTGGGTAAATGCATGAATGTTTCTTATACCTTGTTATCATCCAACTGAAATACACCTTTAAAACGTATCTACCGAAAAATGATCAACACAATGCTAATTTTTTATTTTATATGTTAAAAAGTGATAATAGAATTTATTTATTTTGTTGTAAAACACATAATCTTTTAGTGCAAATCCACCTGCAGACAGTGCTGTTTGACAGGTGAAGCAATCTCACTGGTCACTTCAGCCCACTATATCTTGGGCTGCACTTTTACCATTTGTCCAAGTCTGATGAAAGAACAGTCACACACACAAAAAGTTACAAATGGATTAAACCGATATGTAAGTGCATCTTAAAAAGGATTAAACCAGTATGTAAGTGCATCTTTTAATCCTTTTTAAACCAAGGCACTTACATATTTAATTAATTAATTTTAAAGTAACCATCGGTACAATCATTTTAAGAAATACTGAATATTTCATTCAATTTTTGCAGATCTTTGGATTACGTTTTGATAAAGGGAAAGTATGATCTTTAAGAATAAGTTGAAAATTATCTCCTTCCTTTCTGGATTCTAAAATAAGGATATTTTAAAAGTCTTTCAGGCATACATTCATACATACATTAAACAAATATAAAAGAAATTCACAGGAAATTTTGTTTCATTATCTAAGGTTTCAATTATTTCATTTCTTAACAAATGACAAGCTTTGAATCAAATATGGTTACTGTAACACCAAAAAAGATTTTTCATAAAACAATGGTTATCATCTTTTAAAAATGTATGAATTTCTGCATAACTTTTAACTAAAAATGATACAGAAATAGGTCAAATATAATGGGAGGGAGGGGTACATGGAAAATGTTTGATTTCTTCCAGGTCAACTTGTATTTCAAAGGGAAAATATCTTTGACTTACAATCATATCAAAGCTATGTGTTAGAAGAAAGAAATCTTAAGAGCAATATCGTAATTGTGCTATAACATAATAAAACTTTCAAAGTCACCAACAGATATTTAAGATCTTCCTGAATTTACAATAAATACTAAATTTTATATCTGATCCCCTATCTATTCATTTTATTTCGTCTGTCACATCTTTCAACACAAAAATCAATATGAGTTACAATCTACTACTAAGGCAAACATTTATAGTAAATAAATAGAGAATATTAGTCTGGCAGTTTACCTAATGAGATGCTACTGCAAATGTGCAAGCTTGGCAAATGACTTGTAAAGTGTCATTGGAAATTAAAAGTAGCAACATTTCATGAAAAATTGCAGCGACCAGATACTGAAAATGTCTTTACCCAATTCAAATTCCTAACCCTTTGCCTATTTGACAAGATGATATAAATACATAGTCCAAAAATAAGCACAAATTATGCTATAACATCTGATTTTTTCCAAGAGAAAATTTGGGAGAACAATAAAATGGAATAATCTTTACGTGATTCTGAGTCTGCTATGTAAGTTGCTACGACTTATTTTTATAAAAAGCACAAATTAAGCTTTTATTTTATACCTTTCTAAGTCTACCTGGGCAGTAAAATAAAAGTGATAGGCTTAGTTTTGATTTTCTAGTAAAAGTGTATAGGACTACTGTAAGAATGTTAGGTAGATTAGCATGAGTTACTGCCTTCAGTGTGAACTTCAAATCATTATAATTATTTCATTTATATTCATCAGTTTATTCTTCTGTAACTAAAAGGGAGAATTTTTAGTTAACCCTTCTTTGACAATTATAGATTGAAATGATTTAAAAGACCACAGTGATGAAAAATTACACCTTTATAATCAAGAAGTATTTATAACTACTAATAATCTAAATATTTAAAAAGCCCAAGAGAAATTCCTTTGAGTATTAGCATCTTTATTTGTTTGATGTAAAATGTCATACTTCAAACCTCACCTGCATTTCGATAAATTTATTTCCCTGGATTTTAAAGCAATTAGAGAAGCTAATAGCAAGTTCAGTAGCTATTAAAAGAATGGCATTTTAAGTAACCTTATGGTCTGATATCTGTGGGTATTATTTGCAGGCTAAAATAATGGAAACTATTTGTATTCACTCAATGCAATAGCTAAATTATAAGAGATTTCATTAAATAAATAGTAAGGGGTAGGTGAATTCACAGATTCAAGTTTAGGATATGAACACCAATAAAAGAAACATCTAATTGAATATATATGCAATAGTAGATTTTAAAAATCATAAATCACATATCAACATTTAGCCAACTATATAAATAAATCAATGTTTCGAAAATTTGAAGGCCTAGGACAAGAATGGTTATTTGCATTACATTTGTATATCACTCTATTTTCACCTAGCTCAGCACTCATTTCATTAGATACAAAGCACAAAGATGTCTCTTTTTTTTTTTTTGCATGTCATGACTATAGAGATTTTTTTTCATGTTTAAGCTTTTAGAAACTTTTATTTAAGTTGTAATATAGCATTTTGTATTCCTTGTCAGATTTTTATTTCCTGTAGGAATTTTACTTGTTCTTCTTGTATAACAGGGTTTCCACTTATTCAACCATTAGACAATTGCTCCAGTAAATCTTGGGGCTTTTTAGAAATTTAAATGATTATTGAAACTGGAGACTTGAGTAAATCTGATAACTAAAGATTCAACAGCTTAACAAATATAAGGTTTAAAAATTTTAGTATCAAAGTATTTTTCTTTGCCTTTTTCAATTTTTTTATGATTATTTATTAATGTGAGTATTTATCTTGCAAAGCACCCTCCAGCCACTCCCCACCCTTCTTGTTTTATGCCAGATCAAATCTCAGCTCTTCTTGCGGAATCTCTTTATTGTTTATTACATGAGTGACAAACTTTTTTCTTATTTATTGATACCTGTGTGCCATTTATTTCCACATCTGATAAGTTCCTTAGGCAGGGTGCAGCTCCCCAGCCTCAGCAAGGAATGCTAATGCCCAGTTTAAAAAATGTTCTCTTTTTCTCTCTCGTTTTTTTTTTATTTCTCTTTAATAGTCTACTACTGCTCCTTATGACAAACCATTCATTACTTTTCTTTGGTATTCTGTATACCATGCAAGATGATATACTCCAGCATAAAAACTTAGGACCCAAGAGTATGAGGAAATGCTAATAAACAGTAGTTTAAAATGTTTTTACACTGTTCTATTGAAGTAACTTTCCCAAAATTCAGTTTTTAAAGTATTCAAGTATTCATCAAAAGATAATTCACACATTTGTATCTTTACTACAATAAAGATAGAGTACACTTTTTGACATTTTATTGTCAAATCTATATATTTTAATTTATTCAATACAACAAACAGTACAGTAGGTATTGATATTAGTACCATTTTACAGATAAATAAATTGAGGTATCATATATGGCCAGCTTTTAAGAATAGACTTGGAATTTCAGCCAAGGTAATGTAAAATCTATACTCTTTAACTGCAATTGGATTAAACAATGATAGGAACCTCATGTTTGGTATTAATATATACCATAGTATTGCCTGCTTTTGATAGGGTCTCAAAAATATTCAACTAGCATGATAACTAGTGTAATGTACTTAGAAGAATGATAAGCTGGAAGTAGCAAGAGCCAATGTGTCCCTTGAAACAAAATCAAAGAAAAACAAAAGTCAACATTTTTGTTAAAAAGAGTGAGCAACAAAAAGAGAGCAAGGAAAACATTTTATAGAAACTCATTTTTTTCCTACATGTTAATGAGATTTTACTACATGATGGAAGTGTAGTCCATTTGCCTCATTCATTTCAAAGGATTAAATCACACAACCAAATTACAATAAATACATCAAGGCCGAATTTAAGAGATTAAAATCTGAAAACATATAGTTTTTCTGCTCTTTCTAGGTGCCTAAAATTAAATGTCCTGGATTTTCAGAAATGATATTTACAGTTGTCAAAAATGTAGTTAAATTTTAATAAAGCCCCTAATTCTCAGATTAAAAAAATAAAATATTTCCACATTATTTGGCCTCCAGTAACTTCTGCAAGACATGATGTGTAGTTAATGCCCTTTCATCTCTATAAATAATGACAATATTTCGTAGTTTCATTTATCAAAGACAAAATCTTGACCACAAATTTTAGAAATGTCAAGTGGCAAGTGGCATGTAGTTTTGATGATGAATGGAATAATTTCTCCATGACTACGAATTGAAATGAAAGCTGATAAAATAGTAAAGCATTAGACTTTAAATATATTTGAGAGATCAGTTTATGGATAATAAAGTTGAAATTCAAATAATTTAAGTGGTGCGTGTTAAATCACGCAGGTGGTGATTGTCAGAGTAAGTACAGCAACACTGGTCTCTAGTCTAGGAATTAAGGCAGGCAACAAGTATTGATGGCCCACAGGCTAAGTGTCAGGGTCTGTGCCCACAATCAGTGGTATGAAATGATGAGACAATCTATCTTCCTTTGCACTATACAATGTTTTTGGCAGATTCAGATGGTTCACTGTAGAAATAATTATCAGTTGGAAGGACTATTTATGCTATGAAGACAAAGTAACAGAATGACTGGTTTAAAAAATATATAGTAATAAAATGGCAGTCCACAGACCCAGATTCTGCCTCCAATTTTTGTTAAAAAAGCTTGATCCTCTACTGATTTGTGCTGATGATCCTGTGGTACCACTTGAAAAACTATAATCAGGGAGGGGCTGAGTTAATACAGGTAAAGAAGATAAAATAGTGAAGTTGCATTCCACATTGTTCACCACTTCAATTCCACACATTTGTCCCTCTACCTGGTTGCGCAAAGTCTCAATATGGCAGATTGTGTGGTTTTCTAAGAGTAGGAGGCAACCATCTCTTGTTTCTTTCATCTTGAAACATGTTAAAATTTTCGTCAATGTCAAGTCACCGTGCATAACGGTACATATGTAATTTTCATTATAAACGTTAATTAATTAGAAGGATGCTCAATATCAAACAGAGAAAATCAAAAGGAGTTAATAATCTTTTGTTAATTGTTGGAGAGATCTGCAAGAATAATTACCTTCAGAGTAATCCTTTATATTTGCAAATGGGAAGATTTAATATAAAAGCATTAGGCAATTGAACATTTTTTAAAAAAATTTATTCTGTCTACAAGGTACAATTGACTTAAGATCTGTTTTTACATGAGGAGGTGAAAAAATATAGTGAAAAAAATATATAAATATCCAGGACATCAGAGTATCAGACCCTACTCATATTTAATTGAGTAAACATGGGGTAATGATTATCACCTCTTTACTCCTGCATTTTCTTTCCTGTAAAAGCAAAGATATTTGGAAACGTGCATAATCCTTATTTTAATTCAATCTATTTCTTTCTATATTTTGTCAAAAATAGTACCCTCTTTTTCCAAAATACTCATTTATCATGTATTTTTAAATTTTAAATTATGCAATTGCAAACTCTTCAAAATTAAGAAGCAAATTGATTTTGCATGACTATCAATGAGAGGAGCAAAAGCTCTACTCTTTCTGTTAGGTGTAGCAAAACAGGCAGGTAAAACTATAAATAAATAACCATTTGGTGTTTACTGCAAGTTGGATTTAACCATCTCAACATGATTTAGTTGCCAACAACTCGGCGCTAAGGAGACTTACTGGGTTCCAGAGCTCAAAATGTTTCCATAGGCTGCCCATCTGTTGCTTGATTTTTAACGATGCCTATGTATTTAAATAGATAATAATAAGCTTGTGTGCTGAAAGTGAGAGCAGGTCCTATATTTTCAGTTTTACCAAAATAAGTTTAAAGTTAGTAGAATATAGACTATATAAGAAACTATGTTGATACTTGTTTGTCCTTAGTCATTCATTGTCATGTCACAACTTCTTTAAAAATAAACCAATAGATTAAAATAGCAGTTTAATTTTATTTAAAAATCTGAAATTCAAATAGCAATTTAAAGGCAAAATATATATTTTTTTAATTTTGGACAGAAAATTAATGTTCCCTCTATACATCACAGAAATCATGCATTTATGAAGCCTGCACGTATCATCAGTAAACCATAGCAACTACATTCATCTGAAACACTGAAATAGTATGAATCAAAATGTCAATCATCTTCAATGTTTAAAAGAAAGAAATAAATGTGTTAAAAATTTTCTAATAAAAAAACCTTAATTTGATTTGCATTCCAGATAGATTGTTTGAAAATGGGCTGAGAGTAAAGTGAGTCAGCTGGGCCGATGCTAAGGCTATCCCAACTAAGAAGTAATTGAAATAAGCATGTCAGTTAGCTCAGCTTTCTGCACAGGTTGAACTGTGATATGAAAATGATTCCTACTACCAAATAATATACAATCACATGGAGTGAGACAAGGGCTAGGGAAGCACCTATAACAGCCATGAAATAGCTACACCACGAAAATGTTGAAAGTTATTTGAAGAACATATAATATGAAGGAGATAATAGAAATTATTATCAGTTGTGTGTTTGCGTAGTTCATGGATTAGGGTCTATAAAATTCATCCTAAAATTTTTCATATAAAAATCAAATAGGCACCCTGTTGTGCTGTCCAGTGTTAGATCTTGTTCATTTTGCACACATTAACCGTCCCCACTTTATCCCCCTCCCTGCTACCAACCCTGCCTATGGTAACCATCCATGAGATCAATTGTTTTCATTTTTAGCTTCCATATGAGAGTGAGAATATGCGAAATTTGTCTTTCTGTACTTGGCTTATTTATTTCACTTGATGCTATAATCAACAATAAGCTATTGTATATTTTAAAATAATTAAAAGGGTGAAATTGGAATGCTCCTAACACAAAAAAAATGGCAAATGCTTGAGGTGATGGATACCCCAGTTACCCAGATTTGATTATTGCACATTGTATGCCTGTATCAGAACATCACCTGCACCCCATAAATATACACAACTGTTATAATTAAAAATTTAAGCAAAAAAATAGGTAGTAAACAATGCTTTTTAGAATTTAAATAACTATGCTATTTATTAAATTATATGTAGGAAATTGTCTCAGGTAGTAATTTTACTAAGAAATTTAAAGAGACAATTAAAATCCAACCCATTTTCTCTTTTAGACAAATTATGTAATTTCTCATTATGTTTGTGTTTAGATTATCTAGAGTTTAGAGAGTAGAATTTACATAATAAAAGAATGAAATTTGAATACAGATCATTATATTGCTTAAAGCCATTAGTGTGTGTATTTAAGTATGCACACACATATATACACACACAACTGGAAACTTATTGAACCAATTGAGTTCCTATTTAATAAATGATGATTGAAATAATCTGGTTGCTTGCACAGCTTACTGATAGGACTAGATTTTTCATGCAGTGAGATATGAAGCAAAAAAAAATAAGAAATTTCAACAGGAAAATGAATTTAGGGAATAGGGATAATTTCTCTGCATATCTTGGCTAGAAGGAAGGGAAAGTGGATACTAAGTTTTAGAAAGTGTATGCTTTGAAAAAGATAGAATTTTGAAAGTCCCTTTAAAGAAAGTAAAAGCACTGAACAAATATGTATGGAAATACAAAGCCTGGAGACAATCACAGTTCTAAATGACAATATTGGGAGAGCAGGCTCAGGAAAATGCTAAATTAATGGGAGGAAGTAAAAAGTAAGTGAACTAGATTGCTTGTTTCAGCTTTGAAATATTAAGAATTTGAAATGCATCACTCTGATACTTCCAAAAAGGAAAAAGCTGAGCAAAATGAAAAAAAAAATGACTTATTTAGATCCTTTAGAAAACTGAGTTATGGGGAAAATAACTATTTTTAAATTAGAGAGGCAAGCGTATCCAGAGACATAGATCCTACTAGATACCTATTAGAATGGCTATCATCCAAAGTCTGACATTACCAAATGCTAGTGGGATAGGGAGGAACAAGAACTCTCTTTCATTGCTGGTAGGAATGTAAAATTGTAAAGCCACATTGGAAGACAATTTGACAGTCTATTACCAAGTTAAATATAGTCTTATCACACAATCCCAGCAAACATGCTCCTATCTACCCAAATCACTTGAAAACTTATGTCCACACACAAATTAAAAAAAAAACTGCATGGGAATGTTTATCACAGTTTCATTCACAATTGCCCAAAACATAAGCAATCTAGATGTCCTTCAATAGGTAAATGAATAAACAAACTGTGGTATACCTACCCAGTGGAATAATATAAAATACCATTCAGTGATAAAACACATAAATCTATGATTTAATTTACACAAAGATATAAATTAATTCACAGTGTATTAAGCTACAAAAAAACATAAATGAATTTTAAATATATTAATATATTGCTAAGTAAAATAAGCTAGCCTGAAAAAGATACATTTAATAAGATTACATTTTTATGACATTCTGTAAAAGACAAGACTATATAACCAGTTAACAGATCAGTGGTTGACAGGGGTCTGTGTGGGAGATAGGTTTGTGTGGGAGAAAGTTAAACACAGAAAATTTTTTAGAGTACTGAAACTCTTCTGGATGCTGCTATAATGGTGGATACATGACATTATGCCTTAAAACCCATGGAATTTTACAGCACAAAGAATGAGTTTTGACATGTGTAAATTTTGAAAATATATTTACAAGTTCATAGGATCCCAAAATTGATTAATGAGAAAATAATGTGTATTACAAAGAAACTGCATTGCAAATCTATGGAATACCCTTACTGATGAAGGTGGGTGAAAAGTTGCTGACCTAAGTAATTTTGGGAATTGCTAAACTTGTATCCCATAGGGGTACAGGTTAACAATTCTGAAGCCATTATATATGTATACTGGAATTGAAAAAATAGGTAAATAGATGGCATTTGGTGAGGGTTGATATGTCACTGCTGGATGGGGAGATGGGCAAAAGAAGCAGGCCAGAATGACCCATGTGGTGATGGATTAGAGTTGGACATATGAGTACGAGTCCATGTTCAGCTTAACATAGATAAAAATGGTTGTATATAGAAATATTTATGTATTTAATGTTATCTAAAATTATGATTATAATTTAAAGTTATAATATGTAAATATTATTTAATATTTACCCATATGAGTATACACATATACATTCTCTTGCTCAGTCTGCTGAGAGGGCCTAGGGATATAATATTCCAGTTGTACCAAGCTTATCTAGCACCCAGATGTGGCTTTTAAAAACTCTTCTCCAAAAAAAGGAACCACACCTCCTTGGAGAAATGACTGATTCTAGGCCCAGGGCAGAAAATATACAAGATGAGCCTAGAGTACCGTGTTGCACCAGAAAGTAAGAAGATGCTAAACACACACACATACACACACACATACACACACACACACACACACATGCACACACGATAATGGGGATGTGTCAAAGAGGCATAGGACTCAACTAACAGAGCTTCCAAGGGCCCAAACTGGGACAATTGAGTAACAAAAGGAACAAAGTGGTATTGGATTAAAACCAAAATTATAAAATAAATATCCATGAAGCTATACTACTAATAATTAAATGATTGAATAAATAAATCAATGGGGAAGAATACACAAATCTCCCATGCAGAAAAATGTCAAATAATTTGTGTGGCTACTCTGCCCTAAGTGGGAAGAGCATAATTTACCACTACTAAAGTGTGGTCTGTGCATAGGGACTTCCTTCCAGAGATTACAGTATGGAAAAAAATGTGACTTCACAGTGAAGAAATCTTACAAACACTATCTCAGCCAAGTGATAAGGATCAACATACACAGTGTATGCACCCTGGATTGCTGTGATAAAAATGAAACTGCAAGTCTATAATTTTCTTCCCCAAAACACATAACTCAAGCCTAGTTATGAGAAACACATCAGACAAAATGAATTGAGGGACATTTTACAAAATATCTGCTCAGTATTCCTCAAAACTGTCAGTCATCAAAAACAAGGAGAGTCTGAGAAACTGTGATAGCCAAGAGTAGCCTAAGGAAACATGACTAAATATAATGTGGTAATATGGATGGATTCCTAGGTCAAAAATAAAAAGAATATTAGGTAAAAACTACAGAAATCCAAATAAAGCATGAAATTTAGTCAATAATAATGTAGTGATATTGGTTAATTAATTGTGATAAATATTTCATACTAACATAAGATACTATGTATATTAATGAACATGGGAACAATATATTATCTTTGATTTTTTTCTGTAAATCTGAAACTATTCAAAATGAAACTATTCAATGAATAAAAACCAACCAGCCACTCAACAAAAAATACAAAATGAACTTTGATATCACATAGACTTGTGTTGTACCTCTTAATTCAAGCTTTATTTTCTTCACTCAGAAATAGGAATAAGGATTTATGATTACAATCATTTTTAAGTTTCTTGCATATATAATATCAATATATATTAGTTACCTTTGCTTTTTTATTTTCATTATTAAATGTAATTGCAATTAATGAAATATAAAACACTCATGAAAATTGATACACAAACTGCTTAACTTACATTCCTTTCTCTTCCTACAAATTAAGTTTATGAATTTGGCAGTGTATTCATATTTGTAGCTATACCCTTAAAAGTAGGTGACACTCATGAAAGACACAACATATCCATAAATGCATTACTATACTTTAATCTTCTGAATATTTTTAAGAACTTAGAATCATAAACTTCTATTCTTATTAAATAAAGTTCTATGGAAAACAACTGATGGAAAATATTCTAGAATATGGAATAGAAAATACTTACAATTCAGCAGATGGGAAGCCAGCAAAAGAAAAAAAATCACCAATTTCACATTTTTATAATAGAGTAGTACATGGGAGTAATTTTAAAATAGAGGAATGCAATGGCAACTGTGCTATTGCTATTTCATTCCTTAAACAGTAATATTAAACAGCACACACATTTTCAGAAATGTGCTAGATACGTTGGATGCACTCTGTTATAATTTGAGTTGAAATTTATATTCACTGTTAAAGGTACTATCATTCTGGTCTCCATTAATTTCACCCAAATGCTTCTCCTAGTGCATTATCTATTTCACTGAAAGATACACCACCCAACAAAGTGCCCAAGCCTTAAAACCTGTCGTCACACTTCCCATTTCATCTTCCTCATCCACCATATCCGATGCTATAACAAATGTTTTCAGTTCTCCTTTCTATGCATTTTCAAAAGCTATGCTATACCAACTGACAGCCAATACCCACCTGTGGGTGTTTAGCACCTGCAATGTGGCCAGTGCAACTAAAGACTGAATTTTAAATTTCGTATGTTTCCTTAATTTAAATTTAAAAGTTTAAATTTTAAAAAATTAAAAGTTAAAAAATTCCAAATTCAGTTATTGGAAAACATTGGAATACATTTGGAACAACTAGAGTAAGTAAATACATTTTACGAAATGTAAGTTTTATGAAATCTATATATTGATAAAGTATTTATGATAAAAATTTAGTATTTGAAGTGAGATATGAATTTTGGATACTTTGTGATAAAATTACGTTGAAAATATCTCCTTGAGAATTGTTTTATGTTGATTAAATGTGACATGATTATATTTTAGTTTAAATACAATGTTATTATTAAAATTAATTTCACTTGTTTCTTTTTCCTTTTTTAGTGTGGCTACCAGAAAATGCACAATTACCTAAACAATTACCATCAGATTTCTATTGGATAGCACTGCTCTAAATTATGTATTTAACTCCACTAGTTTCAATTCCCTGATCCAGAACATCATATTTCCACTCTGGTCTCATAAGTTTTCTTTGCCTCCAATGCTGACTGTCCCCACGTCAATGTATTCTTCCCCCTACCTCCCTACATGCCCCTCCTTTGTAAAGCTGAGATACTCAAACTCTATATTATGGAACCCTCATTCTTCTACACAAGTTTCCAGTATTGAGTTACTTTATACAGTGATCTTTCTGACTTAAAAACTCCCATCACACTATTGATTTGAACCCTTTTATATCTGAATTCTACAACCTGATACGTTTCTCATAATCTCACCTCTGTTTACCTCACCAGTCCCATTTCTAACACCCACCCCCAAAGCACAGTCTATGCTCCAACCAAATTGATCTGCTTGGCTTCATCAAATGTTTTATGCTTTATATTGTATCTGGATCTTTTCCCTTTCTATTATTTCTTTTGTTCATAATTTAACACCCAATATCAAAGCAATAACTGGCATAAGGCCATCGAGAAAAAAAACATTGAGTAAACAAATGAATGAATACATAAATAGACTATTAGAAACAAACTGCTCTAGAAACTTAGTTAATATATAAATATATTGCCTGTAATAAAAGACAATCCTTAAACCATTATTGTTTGCAAAGAATATTAAACATTCTTAAAATAACCAATTATGATTCTCAGCAGTTTCACTGATGTCAAACTGCTGTTCTCTTCCAAGATATTTTAATTGTAAAACTTCTATTGTTACTTTATAAAGTACTCATAGCATAACCTGGAAAATCTTCAAACTATCTTAGCAGTTTGCTTTCCAATCTAGGAGTGAAACAAAAATTGATTTCAGAGCAAATTAGCAGTTTTTTCTCATCTATTCTCATCAAAGAAAGTGTGGGAGGATTGCAGGCCCTCTGAGAGCATATATTATAGTTCATTATGCAAAAGTAAAGGTAAAAATGAGTCCAGAAACAATTAATATGTGAAGTTAGCATTCTGTAAAACAATATTAGCATTGCCATATGTAAGTTTTTTTAGAAAATAGAGGCACATTAAAAATTAAAATGTGCTTCACATACATTATTAGTAGATTTTTTTGTTATTATATCATTGGCATAATTTGGGTTTTTATGATCTATTCCTGAGAATGTGAGTGAAGATGTTTTTTTTCCTAATTTTCTAGGGTCATCAGGATCTTAAAGGTAATAAAAGGTAAGAGGTAGCATTAAAGGGTTAATTATGTTGCAGGTGAGAATATGAAGATTAAAAGTCAATGAATATAGAAGCTGTTAAGATCAAAACAGCTTCAAGAGACTCTTACCTCAGAATCTTTGTACTCACTTGCTCAACAATTTAGAATAATATAATGACAAAATAACAGAATTGAGAATCATATTTCTAATTACCTAGCACAATTTCCAGCCTAATGTAATAGCCTCTCTACAATGATAAAAATCATTTTTTCTGTGCTTTTGAATTTTTTCAGTGATTTCACTTGCTCCATAAAAATCAGACAACTTTCTTTAGGACAATTTTAACAGTTGGAAATTAGACATGGTTCTAATAAAACTAAACCTAATAAATCTAATCTCTCTCCTACATGATAGTTTTTTGAAAAAAATAATTTGAAAATGTTTAGACCACCTTATGCACAAAATCTATTTCCAGTCTAAAGTTACATACTTCTCTCCAGGATTTTTCAAAATACATGATTTTCAGAATCTTCATAATGTTGGCAGTTGCTTTCTGCACACACTTCATTTTTGCCATCATTATTAACTGTAGAATCCAAATGTTTACAGATTCCAGATACTAGTGGAAACCTGTGTTTCTAAGTGTCATAAATATGTTAATATAACATTTGGATTTAATTTAGTGTAACTAATATTTAACATATACTATTCTGTACCTAATATCACCCTATATTTCAAAAGTAATGTAAGGAGTCAAAAAATAAATAAATAAACAAGAAAGAGTTTAGCTTAATTAAACAATTTTTAAGTTTCCAAGCTAAAATAAATTGCCTGCCAAAGTCCTGAAAGTGCATGTCTGGTATAATGTCTTATCCATAGCAGAAGCTTAATTTATTAAATAATGATAAATTTTATAACAATTTTCAATCATATTTGAGGAAGCATATTATATATAAGATTTATTGAGAGACTGACAAAATTCTAAACTGCATTATTAAATAGAAGGATTATCAACATTACTAGAAATGAGCAGATTTTCATTTAGAATAACAGTCCCGATAGAGCACTTGTTCTTTGTAGTTATTAGACTGAAAACTTAGGAGCACAGCTATACATACACACACATACACACACACACACACACACACACACACACACACAAGCACAGACACACACATAGTCTTACTCATTATAATTATCCACTTTACTCTAATACTACCTTTTGTGGCTTATTATTTTTGAGACCATGAGTAACCTAGAAAAGCGGGAAGGAATATCACCAGATCAAATCACAGAAACTTAAATCAAGTGAGTGATAAAATAATACATATACATTCAAGCAAGACAGCAGATGGGCTCTATACCTAAAGAATATTGATTCATTACCAGTTAGTCTTAGAAAATATGCCACTGGATTTTATAATCATCCATTTTCTATTTAATACCTTTATCAAAATTTTAATATCAATTATAGCTTTAAACCAATGAAAATATAGCTAAAGTGAATATGCAATGTACACTTAAGCAACACAGAGGTGACATAAATCTACTAGATACTTGCTAACATCTTCTCATGTTCAAGTTTTGTGTGTGCACCAGCACAATAGATATAGTCTGAAAGTTCATTGAATGAAAAGTTTAAGTACACAAATTTTTATGAAAAATATAAAATATGTTTTAAATTATATATTGTAATTGCAGTTCAGATGCTAAAGGCCAGCATGTTTTAGGATACTACTAGAGAAAGAGTAGCTAAAGCCTCAAAGTATTTTAGTTGTGCTTAGGTGTTATTATCTTCATTGTTATAGGTGACAAATACTAAAGGCTGAGGGGAGAGGCTAAATCAATCAACTTAGGTACATCTCATCTCTGCTAATTTACCAGCCATGGACCAGAAAGTTAACCAAATTGAAATGTGGTTTTCCCACATTGGAAGAATTGGATAACAATCTATCACAAAGCATTATTGTGGGGATTTGGTATAGGGGCAGTACTTAGGACCAGGCAGCCAAGGCTTGGCATTATGTCAAGGTTCCAAATCATCCTGTTATCTAAGATGCTAAGAATGTGTGCCAGGCCCCTATGTAGCCCCTAAATTGCCCCATTTCTGATTCCTCTTCTCCCCACTTTGCCTTTCGGTTTGAGAACAACTGTGTCCGACCATGCCACCTACCATGGTAGGAGCCCACTAATATAAGTTCTGCCAACTGCTGAACATGTTTCCTCTCTTATGTCATTTTCTACTGAAATCTATTAGAATCTATTTTCATCTCTTGCTTAGCTACATCATTGTCTATAGAGAATTCTTCTGAAGTGCAATGGATAGATATTTTTTAAGACTAGATATATGTTATAATGTGCTTATAATTGTATGGCTTTGGATAGGCTGGGGATCCTAGCCTAGTCAGTAATAATAAATAATTATATGTGTATATCACATATTCACGATTTCCCATCTCAATTATGCATTCCTTGGTGCCTGGCATGTGTTTTGGTGTCTCCCTGCATCCTCTGAATGTCCCAGGATTTGCTCGTCTCAATTCAAACCTCTTCCCTACCCCTCCCCTCATTTCCAGGTCCTGACAAGACGGAGACCACCTGCTGTAACCTCCTCCATTTCCCACCCTACTTTCACACGAGTCTCTCTCTAGCAGGCAGCACCTTCTCTTGCCCTCACGGCTCACATCCTGCCCTTTCTACTTCATGAGGATGAAATATTGCTCCATTGATTATCATTATTGTCCTATATCTTCAGCCTCACCCTCTCTCCACACTTTTTTCTCTCATTCTAGAAATTGCAAAGAAGTAACATTAGTCTTTGGAAAGACTACCAGCTTAATGTTGTAACAGAGCACTTCACTGGAGGGAAATCTCCTGTTATATCATATCAAAGCAGCTATGGTGTAATAATTTGAGATTCAGACTAACAAACAAAACATGAGGTTAAGATAATTCAGCAATTAGCTGATTGTAAAGGCAATGTGACAAAATGGCAAGTCATGGACATTGGTATTAGACAGATCTGGGCATGGTATCTGATTCTGCCACATGCTGGATTATGAAATGGGACAGTATCTTTAAATTCTTTGAGCTTAACTTTTTAATATCTACTTCAGTTTGCTAGAGCTGTCATGACAAAATACCATAGACTGGGTGGCTTCAAAAACAGAAATTTATTTTCTCATAGTTCTGAAGTCTAGAAGTTCATGATCAAGGCCCCAGCCCTTTCTGTTCCTCATAAGGGCTCCCTTCCCGGCTTGCATCTACGCCTTCTTGCTGTGTCCTCACGCAGCCTTTTCTCTGTGATGCTGAGAGAATAAAAGCGCTCTGGTCTCTCTTTCTCTTCTTATAAGAACAGATTAGGGCTCCACCCCTTAAGATCTCATTTAACCTTAATTATCTCCTTATTGGCTCCATCTCCAAATACAATTCCATTGAGGGTTAGGAATTCAATATACAAATATGGGTGAGTGGGTGGGAACAAAATTTAGTCCTTCCAGTATCTTAAAATAAATAAAAGTGACCCAGTGTTCCCATTTGCCTGCTGATAACTGTCTTTGCCAAACTTTCATCGGGCTTCTCTCTTTCCCACAGACCCCTGAACTCTGCTCATCCCCAAGCCTGATCAAGTACAAGAAAATGAAGCATGTCCTCCTTATCAGCTTCTCCTGGGAATCAGCTGACCAGAACAGCACCCTTTTCTTATTAGAACCCATTGGTCATTTCCAGCTTCCCCAGCAAAGATTCTATTTGCCCTCTTTTACTCGACAAAGGAAAAACGTTTTTCTGCTTGATTTGAGACACTGTCAGATTTCTGAGATTGGGGCATTCTTCCTATTACAATATTCTGTTTTTTTAATTCAAATCTCTCCCTTACTAAGTCCAGATTTGTTTAACGTTGACAAAAGTTAAAAAAGCCTATGTCATTGACTTGTTTTGAAGATTTCCCAACCATCTGGTATAGTGCATATTACATAGTAGGTGAATAGTTGTGTTTCCTGGACATTTGGCTTACTTATTCAAACCCAAGTACTTTGTCCATTAAATAATAATTTGAAATAGATGTATAAAGGTTGCATCATCTATAATATTCTCCGAAATAACAGGCAGGGATTGGAATTTTGCATTTTGAGAGAACACATTTTAAAGACTTCATGGAAAATTATCATACTTAAATTTGTAGTTATATTCTAGTATACTGAGTCAAGTAACATCAAAATATCTTAGGGCAACAAATATACTTAGGGAATTTAAATGTATGATTGCATTACTTTGACTTCTAAGGCATGTCAAAAAAGTTTTTACCATATGTACAATAATGAATATGAAATGAATGAATAATATGTTCCCAAAGTGTCACTACACTGATTTTTTTTTTTTTTTTTGTCACTGGCAAAGCTCCTTCTTTATCTTAGGATAACTTGCTATACATCAGTAGGAGGGTAGAGATAATGAACTCATATTTAAGAAATGCTCACTATCAATATGCTCTCTGTTTGATATTCTAATTATACCACATCATTTACCTTGGAAACAACCCTTTGGGGTAGGTGTTATTATCTCCACTTACACATGCAGAAATTAAGGATCAGAGAAGTCAAGTTCTTTGCTCAGGGTCACGAAGCTATTAAAAAGAAGAGTAAGGATTTAATCAGAGTTCTATTTATATGCCCCATAAAATGTTATCTTGTTACTGTAATAACCTGTCTTACTATAAAGGCATAAATTATATAATCCAAACACAAATACATGCAAATGAACAGGTTTTTGCTTTAGAAAATGAAGAAGAGAGATTGGAAAACAAAGATTTCAAGAGATAGAGAACTTTAACATTGTGTCATAATTATAATCATATGAAAGGTAGTTTTACATAGTTCAAAACAATTATTACATTATATTAGGACAAATAATTATAAATGAAAGTTAAAAAACTGAAAGAGGCTCTTTAAAGGTATTCAAGATGTCAGTTCTATGAATAATTTCACACAAAGACCAGTGTGTTAGTTTTTAAAGTTAAGATGTATGAAATTGAAATTGATGTTAACACAATCAAAACTATTTGGATAATTAGACCAAAGCCTTTTAATTGTTAGGTTGAACATGAAACCTTCAATATTAAAAAATAAAAACAGATTCAAGCTTATTTCAAATAAGAAAGGCACAAAATCTTCTAGCAAGAAAGCAGTCACAAATATTAAAAAGTAAAATATAAAGTCATCTTTTACAGAAGGAAATAATATTTAGAGCATTTAAATATCAATCTGATATTTTATGATTAATTTAATGCTGTCAAATAGAAAGGGTATTGTTCTTTTGTTAATTGACTAATGGATTAATGAATTAATTTTTGATATACAGCCCATCATAATATGTTGTTCTTGACACATAAGTTAAAGTTATATATTTTGTACAACTTCTCCTTATTTACAGAGCAGTATGGCTTAATACAATTGTTTTCAGTTTATTCAGTATCTCCCATATAATTACGTCTTTACTCCTTAAACCTATCACTAAGACTTCATTAAAAAAATCAATGATTTAAGTTCTTCAAAAGATATAAAAATATAATTATTTTATCCGTGAGTTACCAGATTTACTGGTCACTGTGTCAAACTGGCAAAATGGAGCTAGGGAAAGTCATCAAGAGAGAATTCTCTCCCATGATCTGTGCAATAACAGAAACTAATGCAAGAAGTTTTTCCAAACCATAGCTAACTAACTACATGGGTCACACAAGGACAGCTAGCTATTCTCACAATGATACTTTCCTGATGCACTGTCTCCCAAACACACTCCAGCGAAAAATAGCCTGCTGTTTCTATAAAATTATAAATTTTACCTAACAACTGCCACTGCTCGCCAGTCTAGAGCTTGGAAACTCCTCAAACGCGTCACCAGGCACCAATGAACTTTATTTCAAAACAACTTAGGTAACTTTTCCCTTTCCCAGTGACACTCGAACCTTTTCCTTTGTTCTTTGGACATACCAGAGGCCATTCTGACCTGTGCATGTTTCCTGAATTGTAATTCTATTCTTAATGTATTATCCTCCAATAACTCCTTTGTTTAGAGGCTCTTCTCTATATTTATTTAATGCTGACACCCTTGAAAAACTAACATTTAGAAATATTGACTTTATTGAATAAGTACATTATTAAATATTCTCTGAAAATGGGTTAAACTGGAGATATTTACCTTTATGGAATATGTGCTTTCTTTTACCTGAGCAGAATAAACGACAACATGGATACTCTCACAGTATTGCATATGATTTAAAATCTAAGCCTCTTTCTTAATGGTTAATAAATAATTAATCATGATAATCATTACTATAATTGCAATAGTCTTGCTTCTGACTAGTATTGTTATTTTATAATTTTGTGCTGCATTTACCTCTTAAACTGAAAAAAGAACATAGATGCTGTCAATATAAGAAATTCCTTCTCCCACATTTCTTGTCTTTTTCTTTGAGTGTTCTCTGCACAATTATTTCCTCCTTTTACTTTCTTCTTGCCCACCTTTTAATGGTATACTACCAAGAGGCTCTTTAGAATGTGCCAGTGACTAAATCATGCTCTATGAGTGACATCCCAAGCATCCCTGTTTCTTTTGCAGGAATGTAGTTTCTATATAGTTCTTTGGAGGTTCGTATAAGCTTTTTCTTATTGGAGCACAGTAAAGATATTACCTGAAAGTCAAAGTGCATCAACTTCAGCTAATAATAAAGTAAAAGGATTTCAACTCTCCTTACTTGCACAATGACTTCGTAGCCTAATGTCAATGATTATATGTCTAAATAACATTCATATATAGCAAGCTACTTGACAACAGAAAGAAACAACACATAAATATTTCAGGACCTTGGAATAAATCCAACTTACATTAAATTGTGCCTATTCAAAATCTTTTTGAAAATGTATCATTTTCAATTTTTCATCCAAGCCTATATCTACCACAGTTTAATGAAGTAGAGAGTTACCCACTGATTTTCATCTGTGTCAAGAGAATCCAAGCATTTCAATTATAATAGGATGCTTCTTTCCCTGATTTCTGAATTTTATTTCTTGAAAAAGACATTTGCCACTACCTCTTTGTCTGTTGGCAAAGAAACAGAGAAGCATTAACTGGATATATAATGCACAGTGGTTTTAAAGAAAATCAGGGAAAGAGCTACTGTTCTTGATAATTAGCTATATATTGCAGGAAAAATAATCAAACTTTAAAATTTTAGTAGAATATCAATATGTTCAATGAAGAATAAAACATTTTTTTGTATTTTTAAAATATAACTTGTAAAGCTCTCTTTATAAATATAGCTATTATTTAGAAATAGAGGAAACTTTAATGTGGTTGCTTCAAATTTTAACAGGTAAGAACACAGATGTCTGGTTTACTGTCATTGACAGCCACAAAATGGGAAGTCAGGGCACATAAGAACCAGTTTTGTGGAAGAACTGCAAAACAATCACCATAGCGACAAAAACAAATAAATGGGGTCTAATCAAATTAAAAAGCTTCTGCACTGCCAAGGAAACTATCATTAGAGCGAATAGACAGCCCACAGAAT